>CM076575.1:801785238-802030722 GCA_034641835.2 Pinus albicaulis | reverse complement strand
CCTATATACAATTTCTTCATAAAGTTCCCACATTCAATCCACCATAACCTTGCTAATTGTTGTTCCTATATACAATTCCTGATACAATATTGTCATATCTTGTCACAATCTTGTGACACCCTGTGCATGAACCTATTTTGTAGTCAAGTGTGCTGCTTCTCCCATGTCTACCTTGTGTTATTACATAGTCCTTTACCTTCCACTTCGAAGCACCAAAAAACATTATCAATGCTATATTTACGAAGATCATAAACTATGTTCTAAGAATTTATTAAGATATCAGATCCCAAATCTATGAGAGTTGATTATAATGTCTCTAAGCATGCCCATAAAACCAATAGTTTATTTGTAAGTATTTCTATTAATAAGAATTTCAATTTTATATATATATATATATATATATATAACATGCAAAATGAATCAATACTTATATATATGAGTGTATGGACTATCGTCTTCATAGGAAATCTATTGCCCATTATCGAGTACATACCTAGTTCTCTCACCAACAAAAGTACCAAACCCCGACAACCGCCAACGTATGAACTCACATCCCATTAGTGTGTGCCCAAGTGGTGTACCCTTCTCTACCTCTAACAATACCTCTCGTTCCATACCACGACCTCCAGACATAAAACTATGTCTATAAAATAACTCTTACTATTGTATTATTAAATTATAAATTCTATTTTTTTTACTAATCACTATAAAATTTTATTTGTATTATTAAATTATAAATTTTAATTTTAATAATAAAAAATAATTATACTAAAATTTAATATTAAAATCAAATTAAAAAAATAAATATAATACAAATAAAAAGTAAATATAAACTTTCATTATATTGAAATATTTATAAAATTAAAAAAATAATCATAAAAAAATTTAAATAATATATTTAAACTAAAATAACTTTCATTATATTGAAATTTTTATAAGTGAATAAATATAAATAAAATCAACTTTCACTATAATAAAAATTTATGATTTTTTTAATTAAAATAGCTAAAATTTAAATTAAATTAAGTATTATAAGTGAATGAAAATCTAATAAGAATAAAACTTTCATTATAATAAAATTTGATGAATAAACTTTGATAATAAAATTTGGTATGGAATCATACTTGAAACTTTTTAATTGATTTCAATATTAAAACAAATCAGTTAATTTATTTATTTAAATCCCGATAGATTTAAAATTAAATATGGAAGAAATTTCATAATTTAATATGCATATAATTTAATTTGATTAAAATTTTTAAAATTATAAACTTTTATCCATTTAAAAATAAATATGGAATAAATTTTATGATTTAATAATTTAAAATTTAAAATTGTATTTTATTAACATTACGTTGTGAAACAATTACTTCACATTTCTATTCTATCAACATTACGCTGTAAAATAATTGCTTCAAATGAATTAAAATATTTTTTATTTACAAATATAAATTTATTATAATTGTATATATAATTATATATTTTTTAAAATATAAATTTATTAAATTTTATAATATTAAAATAAAATAAATTTATGATAAAATGTTCATAAATATTTATATATATTAATAAAATTAATATAATTTAAATAGTTTAAACTTTATGCAACAAAGTTTGGAGTCAATTCTTCACGATCAACATTTTACACATATATATACACACACACACACATATATATATATATATATATATATATATATATATTCTTTCTAGAGTATTCGTATTGTGTGGCTTCATTGTGCAAGGGGTTAAAATACATGGTTAAAGGTTATATTTATAATATATTGTAATAATAATAATTTATTTAAGGTTATAGGTATTGTATTGATATGTGAGATTTTTTTTAATAAGAAAGAGGATTTTCTTTATACAGTAAATTTACTATTTATTTAATTATGGGTATGTATACACTATTTTTTTAAAGATTGGAACATATATTATGTAAAAAGAAAATATATGTTTATAATTAGACATCATCTATAATTATTGTAATTATTCAAATTTCTATAGAAGTAATATGTTTTTATATCTAAAGTTAATAGATATTTCTATGTCTTCTAATCATATTTATAAATAATACAAATAAATAGACTATAATAAATATATTTCAAGTTTAATCAAAGCAACGATCACTTTTATTATTATAATGAGAGAAAAAATAATCAAAATACTTTTATTTAAATACAAAGCATATCCAAATGGGGCAATACATTAAAAACGTTCACAAATTAATTTAAATACAAAGTTATTGATTCGAATTGGATCATTATATTGTTTTTCATCTATCTTGATGCTTTCAGAACGGAAAAAGTGGAGCAATAAGCTCATGAGAATGTTTTTACTAGCGAGACATAATTTGGCAAAATGGGGTCTGAAACCTTCCAAGAGAGTTTTGAGGCATCAAATGACGTTTTTTGGGGGTAAATATTTGTCGCTCTAGTGCAACACATTTTCATGCCATTATACATAAAAAGACATTTCCAACGGTGCAAGAAGCATGATAATCAAAGACAATATGCGAAAGTTATGCCACTTAAAATTTGACCTTCATGTTTTCACCACCATGGTTTGTGAGGATGTCACGTCAACCCCCATTATTCATGGAAAAGGGGCGAGTCATGTGACTATGATGGAAAAGACTCTAGAAGGATTTATATTGTAACTTAGGTTAAGAGTTGAGGTAGTCAAACCTAACCATTATTGGGCTATCGAGTTGTATTATAATTAGGCCACTAGGAGGAAAGGAGATTCCATTATTTCGAGTACATTTGTTCGATAACTGAGAAAAAATAGCCAAGAGGGATAGGAGTAGAGCACAAAAAGAGGATTTTTTCACTGTAGCAACCTGCAAGCCACAAACCATACTGCTTTGTACTCACAATCATATTTCTTGACAGAGAAAGAGAGCAGGGTGATCTCACCTTCAAGCTGTGTTTTTCTGCTAAAAGGGTTTCCCAGAGAAAATATTGTGTCCAACGTGTGTCTGAGATTTTATTTTGTTGTTCTCTATTTTCTGCTTAATTTTCATTTGCATGCATGCACTATTCATAGTAAAATCTACAAATCTAAAAATATAATAGAATTTTAATAGTGTATTAAAATTTCAAATTTCAAATATAATGTTATACGATCTGTTGTGATGAACTGTCTAGTGTAATATACAAATTAGTTTATGGATCAGTATGGTTCCTATACAAATAACTAGGCTAGAGATAAATCAAGACCAAATGGAGCCAACTCCACAAATACAAAATCCCTAACCAACTTCAATGATATCACGCACTACAAAGAAACTAAATAACCCATGGACCAAAGAACACTATCATTATTTAAAAAAATACAACTAGTGAAAAGTGAAGAGCAAATTATCCAACCAATAAACGACTTCAACATCCCATCAATAACCCAAACCACTAAAAAGGCATTTTTTTTTACTTTAGAATTGTAAAGCCAAGCTTTGGTATAACCACCAATCCAAAGTGGAAGACACATGCAATCCCACAAGAAAAAAAGAAAAACCATAAACGCCATAAAACAAAAGTGAATGACCATTAACATTATCATAAGTGCCTAATATCCATATATTAATAGCAAATGCAAGAAACTCATACTGCAAATGTTAACATCCATTTGCACATCCATCTATCATTACATATAGTACATTTGAAAAATTCCCCTAATTTCTAATTTTAATGTCTATTAAATAAATAAATAAATTGATTTTAAAATAATTTAAAAAATACATAAAACATACTTACCTTTCATAAAACTATATCATTTTTTCATGTAACAAAGCACCCCGCTCTCGAACCCATAGGCAAGGGTGATATATTTTTTTATGGATGAAGGTTATACAACAATTCTTAAAACCGCTACAACAATGTACTTCATATGAGGTCAACAAGTCACTTGTGGGAATTGAACCTAGATGAGGAGGATAGCAATCATTCCTCCCAACCACCCAAGATAAACCTAAATGGGCAACTATATCCGTTTTTTATGAGAACTATACTTATTAATTTTCTATTAACATCAATATCATGTCAGGTTTCTACTGTAACCTCCCTACTTTTTCTTCTTTTTGTTATCAATATAGAAAGGTATCATTATATATTTCATCTTATTGTCTGATGTTCCTGGTTATTTTGTAATTATATTGTCTATATACTTGGTTGTATTTCATTTTTCAAGCGTTAAGAAACATTACAAGTGGTATCAAAGCTCTTTTATGATCCAATATGCCTCTAAACATTATGATATTTTTTCTTCAACTAGATATATGTTTTAGAATCTTTAAATAAGAAATTTACATGTCATTTAGTCGGTAAAATTATAGTTGAGGAAGAGTACATGAAGGATATATATGTGGAATCATTTTTCTAGAAACCCTTGTAACCCTTTTTGGTACGCTTTCAAGTAGTATCACATCAATAAACACTAATATATGGAATCTCATTGATATGCACCTTCAAGCATATTAAAATTCCTCTATTTATACCTAAAAATAGCTCCATATCACCAATCAATCATATTATTGCTATAGTACATCAAGAATAGCACTTTAGGAAGATCATTATCTAGTACATGGGGAACTGGTCCATACAACGAAGGGGATTGTTGAGCCTCCTTAATTAGTTCCCTGATATACTAGGCTAAGTACTATGTTTGACCCTACAGGTATATCAAATAGTTATAACACCTAACACTCCTCTATCTCTAGGACCCTTAAAACCTTAGATTATACAATTGACTAGTAAAATTGCTACATCTTTGCATCCATAATGAATTTCGAGATTCCATCACCATAGTAGTAATTAGTTGAGAGTAATACTCCTACTAGAGTAGTACTTAGAACAAAAATGGTTTCTAATGAAACCATTACAGGAGACCTATCTATAAATATTCATGCATCATGTTGATCACTTAGATACCCTTCTCAACTAACCCATTTTTGTGTGTGTGGGCCCAGTAGTATAGTGGTTCAAAGTATATGAACATAATAATTTGAATACATCGATTGCAGTGAGGTAATTGGAAAATAACACTTCCACAAAATGTGGGTAGTCCCATGGTTTAGAATTGCAACATAGTCAACTCTAAGAACCAACAATGTGCCCAAAGTACTCAACACCAAGGCCCAGATAGAAAAGTTGCTAACGATAGGTGCTCAACAATAACAATATTGGGTTTCTATGGGGCACAACAATAACAATATGGAGGCTACATGGGGTACAAAAATGACAATATGGGGGCTACACTAGTATTATAAGGACTTAACATGCCCCTCTCCTTACAAAAAAGAGTTGTCCTCAATGCTTGAGTAGTTTTGGATGCTTTGTATAAAATTATCATCCTCTCATGTCGAAGCTTTAGTGGGTAATTTCTTCCACTTAATGAGATACTCTGAAATTAATAGATTCTATAGCTCTTGGGTTCTTGTTTTCTTGATTTCTTCAGGCTCCAATATGATTTTTCCTTCATATAAATGTTCTATAAATATTATTTGAACTAGGATCTTGTCACCTATAACCTTCTTTAAGCATGAAACATGGAAAACTGTGTGTACTAGCGAAGGTGTAGGAAACTCCAATTTGTATAACATAGTACCAATCTTTTGTAAGACCTTGTAAGGACCATAGTACTTGGGTGATAATTTATTATCCTTATTAGCTTGCTTGAGGGACATTTTTTTGTATGGGTGTGATTGTAAAAATACCCAATCGCCTACATCAAAACTTATTTCACTGTGATGTTGATATGCTTGTTTTTTCATTTGATTTTGCACTAGAGTCAGGTTATCCTTTAAGAGTTGGAGAACTTGTTGTTGATGCTCATTGTGATCTTCTAGTGCTTGAACCTTATAATTTTCTCTTAAATATGATGTGATAGAGGGTGGATGATATCCATAAAGTTCCATAAATGGGGTCATTTTTGTTGTGCTATGGAAATAAGTGTTATACCACCATTCTTCTAGAGGTAACCACTTGACCCATTGTATTTTCTTAAGAAATACAAAGCAAAAAAGATATTCTTGCAAATTTTTTTTCACTATCTCAAATTTTCCTCATATTGAGGATGATAATATGAGTTACGAGCTAATTGAGTATTGAGACAAGAACATAATTTATCCATAAATTTGTAGTGAAAATGGGATCTCCGTCACTTACAATAATATTTGGGTTTCCATGTAGCTTTTGAACTATTTCCATAATGTAGTAGAAAATATACTAGATTTGAAAGGATGAGATAGTCCACAAAAGTGTGCATACTTGGTAAGTCTATCAACTACCACCATGATGACACTCTTTCCTTCATACTTGGGTAAACGTGTGATGAAATCCATAGCGACCTCCTATTAACACTGACTTGGAATGGATAAAGGTTGTAACAATCCTGGGGTCTTAATTGTCTCAACTTTATTTTGTTGGAAAACCAAACATTCTACCACAAACTTTTGAAAATCATATTTAAGTCCATCCCAAAAAATTCTTTCTTGACCCTATGGGAAGTTTTAAAAAATATTGAGTGTCCTCCTAAAGGAGAGGTGTGCAATTCCAAAAGAATATTTTTTTTGAGTTGGGATTCTTAGATAGATAAAAGAGATCTTTGTACCATAATGAATTATTTTTCTAGATAAATGTATCAGATGTACTGGGATCTTGTTGCAAGTTTTGAATAAGTGTCCACACCACTTCGTCATTCTTCCATTCATGCCTTTATTAAGTTATCCAATCAAGTTGTATAATAGAAATGGAACAGAGAAATTCTTCCACATCCTCATCCCTTCTTGAGAGTGCATCTGTAACAACATTTTCCTTCCCTTTTTTTTTAGATGAGTTCAAAGTCACACCCCAACATTTTTTTGACCCATTTTTGCTGCTCTTTTAAAGATAATATTTGTTCCAAAAATTATTTAAGACTATCATGACCTGTTTTTACCTTGACATGTCTTCCCATTAGGTAAGGGTGTAATTACTTCAGAGCATGTAGTATTTCCAACATTTCCTTCTCATAAATAGTTTTGTGTAAATACTTTCCCTTTATTGGATGAATTTCAAAAGAAATGGGTCTTCCTTCTTGAATTAAAATATCACCAATTCCATTTCCTGAGGCATCACATTCCATAATAAAGTTTTTTTTGAAATTTTGTGTACCTAAGACTGGAGCTTGGCACATTGATTATTTAAGATATTCAAAGGCCTTAGTCACTTTTGTATTCCAAAAAAATGCATCTTTATTCAATAATTTCATTAGAGGTGATACTATTTTCCCATAATTCTTAACAAATTTGCAATAATGCTCTGTTAACCTTAGAAATCCTTGAAGTTACTTTAGGGTTGTTGAGATTTTCCATTCCTTGATAGATTTAATTTTGTTAGGGTCTACCTTAACAACCTCATGTGATCTAGGTGGATATTGGTGTCCACCAACCTATTCCATTTGGACCCCCACCAATGGTTCTTTCAACTTTTTAGATTCAACACAAATTACTATTTTTAGTAGTTTTTTCGGGTCCTGAACTTCCAGAACTGTTTTGAGACCCTAAACGACATTTTTTTTTGGAAAACCGATAGCAACATGGGTTTTAGATCAATATTTCTCTCTCAAAAGTTGTATTCCTTGGATAGATATTTATAACGAGGTATTAAGCACATCAAATAGAGATTGTATACCAAAGTTACGTCCTCGGGAAGATTTATGTACCAATTTACCCAAATGAGGCCCACAACTTTGGCGCTTCATCTCCTAGTTTTAGGTTTTTGGACATATAGGGTTTTCCATTGTTTCTCAACAATAAATAGGCCTTCGAGCCTCATTCTAACACAGTTCAGAGGCCTGTATCCACCACATCTCTTCTTAGAGATAAGCTACCAGCGCCCTAGCTAGTTTATTTTCATTATGTCTGTAAGAATATTTATGTTATTTGATATTAATGAAATAAAGTTTTTTTTGCTGCATCTCTGTGTTTATGTTTATTTCTTTATATTATTGTGTTTCTACATAAATCTCGATCAATGGTATTAGAGCGGTCTGCTCTTTCTCTATTTTTCTTTGCATGTCCCCAACGCACTCCGCTCGATCTGGTTGAACACTTGCAAGATCAGCCTCACAAACCCTGACGACCTCCCATGGCGGAAGAAAATAAAGACGAGGGAGCAAGAGATCCTATCAAAATATTTCTCGAGAAGGCCCTCGAGAAATAGAGGAACGTGATGATGGATAAATTTTCCTAGATCCTTCAACGATTTCCCACCAACGACGCATCTACATCATGCAGCCACTCTGGAGGTGCCACTCCTTTCAAGGTACATGTCAACTTCGACATTCCTATATTTGAAGGCCAGATAGATGAAAAATCTATAGATAGATGGTTGAATTTGTTGGAAGGGTATTTCTCGGTCCATGATTTCTCTAACTGAGAAAATATTATTTTTGCACTCCTCAAAGCTGCCCCCATGTCAAAGACCAGTGGGAAACCTACTGTGAGAAAAAGGACGAGAGGGAACCCTCTCTTTTCTCAGTCGCACCCACTTGGAATTCGTTCTGAGATGACATCAAGGAACAATATTACCCCGCGGGGAGCTATGGGGACAAATACATCAAATGGACCATGTTGCGGCAATAAAGGGATGAAAATGTGCACGAAATTATGAATTTTTTCCATACACTGCGCACAAAGTTGGGTATTTAAGATTCAGAGAGACATTTTATCCTCAAGTACCGTAGTTGTTTGCACCAATACATTTAGGAGGAAATGGATTTCATCGAAATTACCTCGCTTGGCATGGAATATCGCTATATCGCCAAGATCGAGCAAAAATTTAAGCAGAAGAAGCAAGACTTTGGATCTGTGAATCCAAAGCTGGGGAAAGGCACCCTCGAACAGCAGAACAAGGGGTAAATCCAAAGCGTGGGACTCAAAAAAACACCAAAAATCCAAAGAAGGACATGGTTAAGTTTTGTGAATTTCATAACATCCCCACTCACAACACAAATGAGTGTGGGGCCAAGCTGTTAATGGTGGCTGAACTAAAGGCACCCAAATCAAATGCATGTTCTGATCCTGAGTCAGAACCAGACAAGGAAATGACAAAGGGAAGAAGATAATTGATGTAGATCCTAGTGCCATTGTTGCCACCACGAAGCTCCAGAGGGAGGATCCCGAGGATCTAGTGGAGGGGGAGTGCCTCTTCCATTCGCAGATGTGGGTGAAGGGTTCTCCACTACAATTCCTTGTCGATAGCGGAAGCCAAAAGAACCTCATTTAAATAGAGGTCATGAAGCAGATCGGCCTACTGACCATAGCACACCCGCAATTGTATACCATTAGGTGGCTTCACCAAGGAAGAGATCTCCGCGTCTGCTAGAAGTGCCGCCTTACGTACAACATCAAGCCATTCACGGATGAGGTACTGTGTCATGTTGAATCTATTTATGTGTTTGATGTATTATTGAGCCAACCGTACTTGTGGAAGAGACATGTTGTGTATGATTCTAGGCCTTATTTTGTTGTTATTAATTTGGGAAATAAATTGTACATGATACTGGAGGTAGTACCACCTTCTGCCATCCCTTTGACTACTGCAAAACAACACAGTAAGCTTGTTTACCAAACCAAGAAGTTTATTTATATTGAAATTTTCCCACAAGGAAAGAAGAAGATCGTGACCAGATCCTCTAAATAAGGCTCCCATGCATGGCAGTAGTAGATGGACAAAGTCGTTGAGGAAAATGAGGACATTTTCTCCTCACCCACAATGGTCCCTCTACACTATAAGGCCATGCACTCCATTGATCTGACCCCAGGGACGTCACTGCCTGATGTTCCCATACCTCATGTGACCACAAAAACATAATCCACACATGTACTGTATGAGGTTGATAAAGAAACCAAATTTATTGAATGAATCCAACACGTTCGTCAGCATTTCCCTAACATCTTCGACAAATCCAATACCATGTTCAACAAAATTTGCCGCATCTCATGGAGGAAATCAACACAATGGGGACCATTGCTTCCTAAAGGGGGAGGAATGATCCAGGGGGATATTGGTGGCCACCCACCTATTCCATTTGGACCCCCACCATTAGTTTTTTTTAGTTTCAGTACAACTTACTATTTTTGACAGTTTTTCGGGTCCTGAACTTCCGAAGCCATTTGGAGGCCCCAAACTATGTTTTTCGGGAAAAATGGGAGCAGCATGGGTCATAGACTATGTTTCTCAAAAAATATTTGTAGTCCTCGGATAGATATTTATAACAAGGTATTGAGCGCGTCAAACGGATATCGTATGCCAAAGTTACGTCCCCGAGAAGATTGATGTACCAATTTACCCAAATGAGGCCCACAGTTTTGGCGCTTCATATCCTAGGGTTAGGCTTTTGGATGTTTAGGGTTTTCCATTGTTTCTCAACAATAAATAGGCCTTCGAGCCTCATTCTAACACAGTTCAGAGGCATGAATCTGCCACATATATTCTTAGAGATAAGCTACCAGCGCCCTAGCTAGTTTATTTTCATTATGTCTGTAAGAATATTTATGTTATTTGATATTAATGAAATAAAGTTTTTTTTTTTGCTGAATCTCTGTGTTTATATTCATTTTTGTATATTATTGTGTTCTTTCATAAATCTGGATCAGTGGTATCAAAGTGGTCTGCTCTTTCTCTGTTTTTCTTTGCATGTCCCAACGTGGTCTGCTCGATCTAGTTGAACCCTTGCAAGATCAGCCTCGCAAACCCCAACGACCTCTTATGGTGGAAGAAAAGAAATATGAGGGAGCAAGAGATCATATCAAGCTATTGATCGAGAAGGCCCTCGAGAAACAGAGGAATGCAATGATGGATAAATTTTCCTAGATCCTTCAATAGCTGCCCACTGGCGGTGCATCTACATCCTGCAGCCACTCTGGAGGCACCACTCCTTTCAAGGTACAAGTCAAATTCTACATTCCTGTATTTTAAGGCTAGATAGATGCAGACATCATAGATATATGGTTGAATTTTTTGGAAGGGTATTTCTTGGTCATGATTCTTTGACTGAGAAAATATTATTTTTGCAATCCTCAAAGCCGCCCCCATGTCAAATACTAATGGGAAACCTACTGTGAGCAAAAGGATGAGAGGGAATCCTCTCTGTTCTCGGCCGCACCTATTTGGAATTCATTCTGAAATGGAATCAAGGGACAATATTACCCCTTTGGGAGCTATTAGGACAAATACATCCAATGGACCATGCTACAGTAGCAAAGGGATCAAGATGTGCATGAACTCACGAATTTTTTCCATACCCTTTGCACAAAGTTGGGTATTAAATATTCAAAGAGACATTTGGTGCTCAATTACTGCAGTTGTTTTCACCAATACATTCATGAGGAAATGGAGTTCCTTGAAATTACCTCGCTTGGCACGACATATTGCTATGCCACCAAGATCAAACCGAAATTTAAGTAGAAGAAGCGAGACTTTGAATCCGCAAATCCGAGGATAGGGAAAGCTACCCCTGAACTATAGAACATGGGGAAAATCCAAAGCGAGGTGACTCATGACAACACCACAAATCCAAATAAGGACATGGGGAAGTGGTGTGAATTTCATAACATCCCCACTTACAGCACAAACGATTGTTGGGCCAAGCAGTTGCTGGTGGCCGAACTGAAGGCACCTGAATCAGATGCATGTTTTGATCCTGAGTCAGAACCAGACAAGGGAAATAAAAAATGGAAGAATATCATTGATGCAGATCCCAGTGCCATTTTTGCCACCACCAAACTCCATAGGGAGGATCCCAAGGATCCAGAGGAGGGGGAGCACCTCTTCCATTCGCAGATGTGGGTGAAAGGTTCTCCACTGCAATTCCTTGTCGATAGCAGAAGCCAAAATAACCTCATTTCAACAAAGTTCGTGAAGCAACTCGGCTTACCAACCATAGAACACCCACAGCCGTATACCATTGGGTGGATTCACTAAGGAAGAGATATCTGCATCCGCCAAAAGTGTCACCTTTTGTATAGCATCAAACCATTAACAGATGAGGTACTGTGTCATGTTGCTCCTCTTGGTGTGTCTGATGTATTATTGATCATTGATGTGGATCCCAGTGCCATTTTTTCCACTACCAAACTCCATAGGGAGGATCCTGAGGATTGAGAGGAGGGGGAGCACCTCTTCCATTCATAGATGTGGGTGAAAGGTTCTCCACTACAATTCCTTGTCGATAGCGGAAGCCAAAATAACCTCATTTCAACAAAGGTCGTGAAGCGGCTCGGCTTACCAACCATAGAACACCCACAACCTATACCATTGGGTGGCTTCACCAAGGAAGAGATATCTGTGTCTGCCAAAAGTGTCGCCTTCTGTACAACATCAAACCATTAACAGATGAGGTACTGTGTCATGTTTCTCCTCTTGGTGTGTCTAATATATTATTGATCATTGATGCAAATCCCAGTGCCATTTTTTCCACCACCAAACTCCATAGGGAGGACCCCGAGGATCCAGAGGAGGGGGAGCACCTCATCCATTTGCAGATGTGGGTGAAAGGTTCTCCACTGCAATTCCTTGTCGATAGCGGAAGCCAAAATAACCTCATTTCAACAAAGGTCATGAAGCGGCTCGACTTACCACCCATAGAACACCCACAACCGTATACCATTGGGTGGCTTCACCAAGGAAGAGATATTTGTGTCTACCAAAAGTGTCGCCTTCTGTACAGCATCAAACCATTAATAGATGAGGTACTGTGTCATGTTTCTCCTCTTGGTGTGTCTGATATATTATTGGGCCAACCATAATTGTGGAAGCGACATGCTGTGTATGAGTTTAGGCCTCGTTCTGTTGTTATTACTTTGGGAAATAAATTGTACAGGATACTGGAGGTAGTACTGCCTCCTGCCATCTCTTTGACTACTGCAAAACAACACAGTAAGCTTGTTTCCCAAACTAGGAAGTTTATTTGCATTACAATTCACCCACAAGGCAAGAAGAAAATCACGACCACAACCTCTAAACAAGGGTCCCCTGCACGACATCAACAGATGGACAAAGTCTTGGAGGAATACGAGGACATTTTCTCCTCACCCACAATGGTCCCTCTACACTGTCAGGCCAAGCACTCCATTGATCTAACCACAAGGACGCCACCGCCTAATGTTTCCATACCTTATGTGACCACATCGAAAAAATCCACACATTTTATTTTCAAGGTTGATAACGCAACCAAATTTATTAAACGCATCCCTGACATCTTCGAAAAATCCAATACCAAGTTCAACATAATTTACCTCATGTCATGGAGGAACTCAATACAATGGGGACCATTTCTTCCTAAGGGTGGCAGAATTATCCAGCTGGATATTGGTGGCCACCCACCTATTCCATTTGGACCCCCACCATCGGTTCTTTCAGTTTTTCAGTTTCAGCACAACTTACTATTTTTAGCGATTTTTCGGGTCTTGAAATTCTGGATCCGTTTTGAGGCCCTAAACAACTTTTTTTGGGAAAACTAGGAGCAACATGGGTCATAGGCCATGTTTCTCACTCAAAATTTACAGTCCTTGGATAGATCTTTCTAACGAGGTATTGAGCACGCCAAATAGATATTGTATGCCAAAGTTACATCCTGGGAAGATTGATGTACCAATTTACCCAAACGGGGCCCATAGTTTTGGCGCTTCATCTCCTAGGGTTAGGTTTTTAGATGTTTATGGTTTTCTATTGTTTCTAAACAATAAATAGGCCTTTGAGCCTCATTGTAATACAATTTAGAGGCCTGTATCTGCCACATCTCTAAGATATAAGCTACCAGTGCTCTAGCTAGTTTATTTCTAGGTACAGGTCAACTTAAACATTCCTGTATTTTAAGGCCAGACAGATGTAGACGTCGTCGATAGATGGTTGAAATTGTGGGAAGGGTATTTCTCGGTCGATGATTTCACTGACTGAGAAAATATTATTTTTGCAATCCTCAAAGTCTCTCCCATGTCAATGAATGGTGGAAAACCTACTGTGAGCAAAAGGACGAGAGGTAACTCTCTATGTTCTTGGCCACACCCACTTGGAATTCGTTCCGAGATGGAATTAAGGAAAAATATTACCCTGTGGGGAGCTATGAGGACAAATACATCCAATGGACCATGATGTGGCAGCAAAGGGATCAAGATGTGCATGAACTGACGAATTTGTTCCATACCCTACACACAAAGTTGGGTATTAAAGATTCAGAGAGACATTTGGTGCTCAAGTGCTGTAGTTGTTTGCACTGATACATTTAGGAGGAAAGGGATTTCCTCGACGTTACCTTGTTTGGCACGGCATATCGCTATGCCATGAAGATCGAGGATAAATTTAAGTAGAAGAAGTGAGACTTTGGATCCGCGAATCCGAAGCCAGGGAAAGGTGCCCCTAAACTACAGAACAAGGGGAAAACCCAAAGCAGGGCTACTCCGAACAACACCACAAATCCAAAAAATGACACGGGGAAGTGGTGTGAATTTCATAACAGCCACACTCACATCACAAATGAGTGTCGGGCCAAGCATTCATTGGTGGCCGAACTGAAGGCACCCGAATCATATGCATGTTATGATATTGAGTCAGAACCAGACAAGGGTAATTAAAAAGGGAAGCAGATCATTGATGCAGATCCCAGTGCCATTTTTTCCACCACCAAGCTCCATAGGGAGGATCCAGAGGATCTAGAGGAGGGGGATTGCCTCTTCCATTCGCAGATGTGGGTGAAGGGTTCTCCACTACAATTCCTTGTCAGTTGCGTAAGGCAAAAGAACCTCATTTCAACAGAGGTCATGAAGCAGCTTGGCCTACTAGCCATAGCACACTTGCATCCGTATACCATTCGGTGGCTTCACCAAGGAAGAGATCTCCACATCCGCCAATAGTGCCACCTTCCGTACAACATTAAGCCATTCACAGATGAGGTATTGTGTCATGTTTCTCCTCTTGATGTGTCTGATGTATTATTGGGCCAACCATAATTTTGGAAGCGACATGTTGTGTATGAGTATAGACCTCATTCTGTTTTTATTAATTTGGGAAATAAATTGTACAAGATACCATAGGTAGTACCGCCTCCTGCCATCTCTTTGACTACTGCAAAATAATGCAGCAAGCTTGTTTCCCAAACCAGGAATTTTATTTTCATTACAATTCGCCCATAAGGCAAGAATAAGATCATGACCATAGCCTCTAAACAACTCTCCCCTGCACGACATCAGCAGGTGGACAAAGTCGTGGAGGAATACGAGGACATTTTCTCCTCACCCACAACGATCCCTCTACACTGTCAGATCAAGCACTCCATTGACCTGACCCCATGCATGTTGTCGCCCGATGTTGCCATACCTCATGTGACCACACAAATAAAATCCACACATGTACTGTCCGAGGCTGATAAAGCAACCAAATTTATTGAATTCATCTAGCACGTCCACCAGCAGGTCCTTGACATCTTCGACAAATCCAATACCAAGTTCAGCAGAATTTGCCTCATCTCGTCGAAGAACTCAATGCAATGGGGACCATTGCTTCTAACCATAGTTTAATTTGGAATATATTAAAATTAAATAGGGAATCCTTAAGATACAAGAAGTGACTCGCCATTCAATTATATAGATCCACAAATATCCATTTACATCCCAGAAAATCCTAGTAAAATTTGAAATATAATATCTACAAAAACCTCCTAAAAATTTAAATACATTTAAACTACATGCTAATTATCAGAAGAGGAATGGTTAACAACAATGTCTTGATCAAGTTATTCAAAAATAATGACATTTAAATATATAAGACACCTAATAGCTAAATAAGAGGAGTGTGCTAGGAAGGAGCCACCCTAAGGGATCTATCCTTAAGAAAGTTTGAGATCCACTGGATACTATCGAAGAGAAAGCAACTCATCCTCAATGCCTTGCGTTTTAACGCTATGTTCTACCAATAATTCCATAATCATCATTAATGAAGATGCAATGAAATTGTGTTGATGTTGAAAATGGCGTATGTATTGTTGTGTTTGAGTAAGGGCCTATGCCAAATCTGATTTCACCATGTTGAAGAAAGGAAAAAAAAATATAACACCAATGGTACTATTAACTACTACACTACCACATCAATTCTCAAATTTCCAGATGAAACTACAGTTGATCCTACCCCACAAAGGTAGCTTGAAAAGACCCTAACTGCACTATTGAATCTACTCAAGGGGGGATATAATATAGAGATGAGGAGACATAATATACCTAGTGCCAAGAAAACAATTAATAGAAAAATAATGCACTAAACAAAGCCATAAATCACACTATGCACACTTTAAAGTGACTAGTGATTCAAGTTGGAGTCCACCATGCTTCCACAACTCCTGTAAAATTTTCAAATGAAGCCTCGCTAATAATAGCCCCATTAATACAAGCTATAGAAACTCTTATAGAACCATCAAACTGACTCAGGGGGGAGGAGAGAAATAAACGAAAAATAACTCCAGGCATCAAGACAACAATTGAATTTTGAGAATGGAAAATTTCAAATCCTTAGAGGAAACTAGCCACACTAGAATAACAATATCCTTGAAATTCCAATATTGGTGGAAGTTACTCAGAGACACCCATGGGGACATCACCTCAACCCTTGCCTTAACCTTAGACCCCTAGTAGGCACATAATGTCCTATAAAGTAGAATGAGGGACCTAACTAATATATTCCCAAGGAACCCAAATGCAACAAATTATATACCCCCCTAACATCCTCACATAATTTTAAAACAATGTTTATGCCAATTTTAGACTAAAACTCAAATTTAAACTAGAACCTAGGTTGTTAGGACCTACGATACAAATTATACAGTGTAATAATATCTTGAAATAGAGATTTTATAACAAGTACACTTGACATATCCACAAAGAGTGTTGTATCCAGGAAATCCCTTGAATTTTAAACCATTCTTCCCCTCACTAAATGAAATGATGTTGGATTTTCATTTCTTTCATTTATGCCATTATGGGACTCATGTTTTGCATGTCCAATTCACGCCAAAGGATAGTGGAAAGTTCAAACACCTTCTCCTGTCATGGGAACCAAATAACCCTAATTGCATAATGGATGCCACTTTAATCCCACTCACCTTCCCATGTATTTTTTGTAAAAGCCTAGATATTTCAAATTTTTTAATCAAAGGGTTATGATTACATCTTTTCACAGAACCATTTTACTATGTAAGTGATTTCCTGTGTGTTTATTATGTTTTCCTTTGTGAAATTTGAAGTTGTGTGGATCATATGGAGAGGCTAGATTGAGTATCAAACTCCCTTAGTTCCCTTGGAAAAGTTATATTCTTTATTTAGAAAGCTAAATAAACTATTTGTTTATGTTAGAGTCCTTTGCATTTGAAGATTGTTGCCTTCTATGCAATTGTAACCTGTGCTATTGTTGAGGTGTTGAATGTCTTTCTTCATGTTTTTTAATCTTATTGGTTGGATTATATATTTTCAGAATGAGTATGATTGTTAGCTTATATCTTCTTTAGTCTTATACCCACATTTTTCAAGATAATGTTTGTTTGCCATGACTGGATGTTAGCACTTTGATTGAGAATTCTGGAAGGGAGGGCTCCATTAGTTAGAGTATGGGTATTGACACCCTTAGCATGGCACGTATCAACTAACCCCCACATACAAATATGGCCACTATTATTAAAAGCTTATTGTTCAGTGGCGATGGATGGTAAGCAACCCTCGTAACATTTGAGGGAGCTGTGTCTGGTTCAAGGGCCAGCTTGAGCCTAAAGTAGGTGAGTTGATTTCTTGGCATAGTTTCCTAGCCAAAACTAGTCTTCAAGAAGTAGATACAACACCTATCATGATATTTCATTTGTTATTGGTATTGTTTCTTGGCATATGAAAACAACCCATGAGAGACATTGAAAATTTTCAAAAAGTATATATAAATATTTTCTAGGCACAATTTAATTTGGAATATATTAAAATACAATAGGGACTCCTTAAGCTACAAGAAGAGACTTGCCATTAAATAATATAGATCCAAAAATATCCATTTACATCCCAGAAAATCCTAGTAAAATTTTAAGTATAATATCTACAAAAGCCTCCTAAAAATTTAAATACAATTAAACTACATGCTAATTATCAGAAGAGGAATGGTTAACAACAATGTCCTGATCAAGTTATTCAAAAGGAACAACATTTAAATCTATAACACACCCCATAGCTAAATAAGAGGAGTGTGCTGGGAAGGAGCCACCCTAATGGATTTATCCTAAAGATCCACTGGATTTTATCAAAGTGCAACGAACTCATCCTCAATGCCTAGCATTTTATCCCTATGTTATACCAATAATTCCATAGTCATCGTTAACTAAGATGCAATGCAATTGTGTTGGAGTTGAACATGGTGTATGTCTTGTTGTATTTGCGTAAGTGCTTATGCCAAATATGATTTCACCATGTTGAAGAAAGCCAAAAGACAATATAACACCAATGGTACTATGAACTACTGCACTACCACATCAATTCTCAAATTTCCAGATGAAACTACAATTGAGCCTACCCCATAAAGGTAGCATGAAAAGACCCTAACTGCACTATTGAATCTACTCAAGGGGAGATAGAATATAGAGATGAGGAGACATAATATCTCCTAGTGCCAAGAAAACAATTAATAGAACTATAATATGGGACTAACCAAGTCCATAAAGAAAACTATGAACACTTTAAACACTAGTGATTCAAGTTGGAATCCACCATGCTTCCACAACTCCTAGAAAATTTCCAAATGAAGCCTTGACAATAATAGCCCCATGAAGGCAAACGATAGAAACTCTTATAGAACCATCAAAATGACTCAGGGGGGAGGAGAGAAATAAGCAGTAAATAACTCCAGGAATAAAGACAACAATTGAATGTTGAGAAGGGAAAATTTCAAGTCCTTAGAGGAAACTATCCACACTATAATAAAAATATCCTTGAAAGTCCAATATTGGTGGAAGTTCCTTAGAGACACCCATGGGGACATCACCTCAACCCTTGCCTTCACTTTAAACCCCCACTAGGCACACAATTTCTTAGAAAGGAGAACACAGGAACTAATTAAGATATCCCAAGGAACCCAAATGCAACAAATTATATATCACCTAACATCCTCACATAATGTTAGAACAATGTTTCTGCCAATTTTAGACTGAAAATAAAATTTAAACTAGAAACTGGGTTGCTAGGACCTACGGTAGAAATTAGATAATATAATAATATCTTCAACTAGAGATTTTATAACAAGTACACTTGATGCATCCACAGAGAGTTTTATGTCGATGAAATCCCTTGAATTTTACAACATTCTTCCCCTCACTACATGAGATGATGTTTGATTTTCATTTCTTTCATTTATGCCATTATGGGGCTCATGTTTTGCAAGTCTAATTTATGCCAAAGGATAGTGGAAAGTTGAAACACCTTCTCCTGTCATGGGAATGAAATCACCCTAATTGCATAATGGATTACAAATTAACCCCACTCACCTACCCATGTATTTTTTGTAAAAGCCTATATATTTCAAATTTTTTAATCAAAGGGTTATGATTACATCTTTTCAAAGAACCAATTTACTATGTAAGTGATTTCTTGTGTGTTGATTAACTTTTCCTTTGTGCAATTTGAAGCTGTGTGGATCCTAAGGAGAGACAAGGTTGAGTATAAAACTCCTTAGCTCCCTTAGAAAATTTATATTCTTTATTGAGAAAGCTAAATAAACTATTTTTTATATTAGAGCTCTCCACATCTGAATATTATTTCCTTCTATGCAATTGGAACTTGTGCTATTATTGAGGTGTTGAAAGTCTTTCTTCATGATTTTTAATCTTATTTGTTGGATTATATATTCAGAACGAGTATGATTTTTATCTGATATCTTCTTTAGTCTTATACCTGCATTTTTCAAGCTAATGTTTCTTTTCCATGACTGGATGTTATCACTTTGATAGGGATTTCTGAAAGGGAGGGCTCCATTAGTTAGAGTATGGATCTTTAAAACCTTAGCATGGCACCTCTCAACAAACCCCCACACACAAATATGGCCACTATGCTTAAAATGTTATTTTTTAGTGACGATGAATGGTAAATAAGCCTTGTAACATTTGAGGGAGTTGCATCAGGTTGGAGGGCCAACTTGAGCCTAAAGTAGGTTGAGCTAATTTCTTGGCATAGTTTCCTAGCCAAAAATGGTCTTCAAGAAATAGATACAACACCTACCATGATATTTCCATTTTTATTGGTATTGTTTCTTGGCATATGAAAAAAACCCACGAGAGACATTGACAATTTCCAAAGAGGTTTAAATAAATATTTTCTAGGCATAGTTTAATTTGGAATATATTAAAATTCAATGGGGACTCCTTAAGATAGAAGAAGAGACTTGCCATTCAATCATTGTTATGAAACCAACTCCAAAAATAGAAGAAAAGAGAGATTAACTCCTTAGAAATCAACCACTTTGAGGGGGAAACCTCCTTTACATTAAATAAATGAACAATACTTGGATGATACAAATGAATAAACCTCCTTTCTATATATAAGAGTCCATGGGGTGAAAATATAATCCTACACGACCTAACAATAATAATGTAAGGGCACAAAAATAACAATAGTGGCTTTTTATGGGGCATAATAATAACAATATGGGGGCTACACAGGTACACCAATAATAATAAGGGGGATACACTAACAACAATAAGGGACTACACTAGTAATATAGGGATCTAACATGCCCCTCTCCTTAAAAAAAATGGTGTTTTCAATGCTTGAGTAGCTCTAGATGCTTTGGTATAAAATTCTCATCCTCCCATGTGGAATCTTCAGTGGGCAAGTTCTTCCACTTGATGAGATACTCTGAAATTGATCGATTTCTTAGCTGTCGAGTTCTTGTTTCCATGACTGCTTTAGGTTCCAATATGATTTTTCCTTCTTCATCAAGTTCTGGAAATATTGTTTGATCTGGAATTTTGTCACCTATAACCTTCTTTAAGCATGAAACATGGAAAACTGGGTGCACTCGAGAAGAAGCAGGAAGCTCCAATTTGTATGCCATAGTACCAATCTTTCGCAACACCTTGTAAGGACCATAATACTTTAGCGATAATTTATTATCCTTCTTATCTTGCTTGAGGGGAATTTTTTTGTATGGTTGTAGTCGTAAAAATAACCAGTCGCGTACATCAAAACTTCTCTCATTGCAATGTTGATCTGCTTGTTGTTTCATTCGATTTTGTGCCAAATTTAGGTTATCTTTTAAGAGTTGGAGAACTTGTTGTTAATGCTCAATGTGATCTTCCACTGCTTAAACCTTACAATTTTATCTTAAATATGATGTTATGGACGGTGGATGATATCCATAAAGTGCCATAAATGGGGTCATTTTTGTTGCAGTATGGAAGGAAGTTTTATACCACCATTCAACTAGAGGTAACCACTTGACCCATTGTGTTTGTTATCAAATACAAAACAACGAAGAAATCCTTCCAAATATTTGTTCACTGTCTCAATTTTCCTATCAGATTGAGGATGATAAGATGAGTTATGAGCTACTTGAGTACCCAAACAAGAAAATAATTTCTTCCAAAAATTTCCAGTAAAAAGGGGACCTCTGTCGCTTACAATAGACTTTGGGTTTCCATGTATCTTTTGAATTGTTTCCATAAATGAAATAGTGTTATAGCATCATTTCTCACCTTCATATGATTCATGATTTCTTTTATGGCTTTGGGCACCCATTCCTACAGACTTGGACAAATTCACTTAAAAACAGTGTAAAAATCCCCATACGCGATTATGCCCAGACTTTTCCGCGTGTATACGCGAGTCCACATGCACTTTTCCACGTATGCCATTAAAATCATTAAAAAATATATAAAAATTCCCTATTTTCGGGCTGGGTTGATGGTTACTCTGGTAGTTCAACCACCCCAGCACGTGGCCAACTGTTTCCAACTGTTGAAACTACTTGGAGGGAGTATAAAAGCACATCATGTGTATGGCCTAAGGGAGAGAGAGAATTATTGATATTATACTCTGTTGGTATTCCCTATCCAAGTCTGAATTCCCATGCCTCCTGCACTTCCCATTTCATTACAAGAAACCTTTGTTTCTTGGAGATGCTCATTCCTTTATATGTCATCTCGTATGCACCAGTTCGGAAGGAATCTTAGCGAGGCAAGGGTGGGACGGATCCGGACGACGGTCTGCTCGAAGATCGTGGAAGGATTCAGGTGATCTCTCCACTTGTTATTTCTGTACATGCTATTTATAATACAAAAGTACCATCTTGTTCCCGAAATATACGTGTTAGTGTCTGCTTACATATATGAGAATATTGTTATTTAAGCATTCATTATGGTTTATCTGATGTTTTATATGGATTTCACTAACATTTAGAGTAGATATATGATGTACAACCAGTTCTTCGTGCTTGTTTCTTCTTGTCTCTCAGGTTAAGAAGGAAGGACGGTTGCTGGGGGTTTGGACCCCGCGGGATCTGCTTCAACCGTAGGACCTACGGGTAACTTCCTCATTCTACTCTATTTAGTTTTTCATGAACATGTATGGTTGTGTGAGTCCTTCTTAAGTAGCATGCCCCTGCTCTGTGGAGGTTGTAGCCCAACGAACCTCTAGGGTGATTTTCCCCGAAACATAACTGGCGACTCCACTGGGGATCACATTCTTGTGACTCCCCTGTTGGGTGGTTTTAGCTGTTTGATAGGTTGCCGACAGTTTTAACTTTCATTTGCAGTCCACTTTACTTTTTCTCAGTCAGTCTGAAGTCCTGGTTTCTTATCCAGGCTTGTCCTTTTTGTTTTTTTCATTATTTACCTTTGTATACGCACTTTTTTCTACACACAGTCGCGTATACACGCAAGTTTGTCTAAAGGGACCCGCATATACGCGAGTTTCCTTTAGAACAGTCGCGTATGCACGCTTGTTGCTAAACTGTGAAGTAGCGTATACCTAGGCAGATTTTGAATTTTTGGATTTCTTGACTTTTTAGTCCTTTCTGGCTGTGGAGACCTGTTCCTACAGTGTCTTTGTACTCTCTGGATTGTGAAGAAGGTGGTCTTTGGTCTTTTCTCTCTTTCGTTTGATTGAAAACTAGTCTTTTTGGCAAAGTGTTGTTTCTGGTGCTAGCACTTCTGGTTTGAGTACCAAGATAGCTTTCTAGGCATTCTTGGCTGTTCTGCTTCATCAGAACAGAGAGCTCCTGCTCGTTTACTCGTTCCTATCTTTGTGGTTTGCTTTGCACTACGATTTTTGCCCGTTTTGTGATTGGTTTTCTTGAGTTCAGTAGGCTAGGTCTTGTTGCAACTTTCGAAGAGTCTTTCTTGGTTCTTTGGAGTTTTTGTTTGCGGCAAGGGTGCACTATTATTTTAGGCTAAGTGGCTGAGTTTTCTTGTCTTCTTTCACTTGTATTGATCTTGCTACTAGTTAGCCTTATAAGATTTGGAGCATTTTGGAAGATTTTTGCTTGAAATTCAGTAGTGCTTGGCTTGAAATTTTATAGTTTTACTTGGTCTTTTCGAACTCTTTTATAAAACACAAAAGCTCAAAAAACATTTTGCTTTGTTGTTTGCTTTTGTTTTTGTATTTTTGTTTTCGTTTCTTTGTGTCTTTTGAAGCTTGGCTGAAGTTTCTTGCCTTTGGATTTTGGCTTGATAATTGGAAGGGAGTTGTCATTCATTTCTTCCTCTTGTTTTTAAGCGTTTTTGGTGTCTTCATATTAAGAGTTCTTGATTTCGGGAACTAGCTTTCTGGACAACCAAGAAGAGTTAAAACTGAAGGACTTTTTGGGAAATTTCACTTTGCTTTAGTAGATTTGCATCTTAGGATTTGCATGCTTGTAGTGATTTGCATTAGATACATTTAATCATTTAGTCAATTTCATAGTTTTTGTGAGTGTGAGTTTGCTATCTGAAAAGAAAAAATACAATTTTTAATCTCGTAGAACCCGTGTAGAAGTTGCTTTTCATCGAAAGACAATAACTGCATTTGCATGTAGTTAGGTTTTTATTAATTTCTTTCTGCGTCAAAACATCATAAGTTTCATTTCCGCATCCTTGTGACTTAACATAACAACCCATTAAAATAAGCGATATAATTTAAAATCAACTAGCAAGTTTTCTAAGTGTCATACACCAACTAGCTAGGTTGTAGGGCCTTGGATTAGGTGAGTGGAGAGTTAACTCTCCAAGGCTGCTCAAAAAAAACATAGAAGTTGATTAATTGAGTGAAATCCAACTCCGTTAGGTGGACCGGGAAAGCTCTCCTTCAGAGAGTCAAGCGCGAGGGGAAGTGAAGGCTGAGAAGAGGGATACCCCCTCTCTGATTAGCTGAATCTGACCTCAAGACCATTCCGCCCGGCTTCTGACATGGATTGGTGCCCATAGTTGCCACTCCTAGGTTCCACACGGGTGACTGCGGGGGGGAATACCCGTGGTAATTTTCGAAGCCAGACGTACGCATCCTTTCGACGTGCTCACGGGGAGTGCCCTTCTTATGCCGAAGCTTGGTGCTTGTGCGGCAAAGTTTGTCGTTTGGGGGTACGACGTATTTATTCCCCGATACCTTCGCTAGTTTTTACGGGCCCTAATCATCCCAGAATGCTTTCGGGAGGTCCTATATTTCGCTTTCCTGTATTTTGGTGTCCGGTGCTCATCACCCGGAGTGGAAATACTTGGAGGTTGTTTGCTTGATTGTATCTCAGGGATTTTTCTTTTAGTGAGTGCTCTTTGCTCCTAGCTTGCCTAGCTTTTCACTTTTTTGAGTCTAATTTAAAATCTATAAAAGTGGGCGATGTTACACCTCATCGATCGAGAGAATCCGGGGGTTATCTCCCGAGTCCAGAGCCTTCCCTTCTTCGAGAAGGCGTGGGACACAGAGGGGTGATTTAGCGAGGTGGGTTTGCCCTGTGACATCTGACGCAGTGGAGAGAGATCCTCCACAATGGTCTGAAGGTTTCATAGCTGATTCTGGTGTTGGTTCCAAGAGGAGCGTTCCGCTCACCTCGCGAGTTTTATTTCTTCAGGAAGAAGATTTTCAAATTGAAGAAGTACCTGAACCTCGTACATCAGGTCCATCTCCTCTTCCTCCTGATTATCCATTCATTTTTCAATACATCGGACCTGAGTCAGAGAGATTGGAAGATCTTTCGTATCATTCATACCTTTCGATGGCCACGACTGGGAACGCCGCTTCTGCTGTGAGTGCTGCAGGCATTCAAACTCCTGCTTCTGTTGAAGGAGGGGGCACTATTGCTTTATCTTCGATTGCTTCTAGTGCTGTTGTGTTTGGCTCTCGTTTCACCCAAGCACATGCTTCTCATTTTGGTCCCCTCTATTCAGGGATGCCCACTAGTGGGAATCCCTCTTTTTCTTTTTCCGCTACTGCAGCTGGATCTACACCCATGTCTTCCATGGCTAGTGGATCAGCTTCTTTTCAACGTTTCCCCTTTGGAATTGGGCACATTCCTAGTTCCAATCCTTCTTTAGGGTTCTTTCCATTTACTTCTCAGACCCAGAGTTTCAACCCTTGGTCTGGGGGGAAAAGTTCGACTACTTTTACAGGTTGGAACCCTGTATTCACTACATCGGGGGTAGGGAATCAGTTTTACGCAGGTCATCAAGGGAATACTTCTTTCCCTTCGTCGAGTGCTTATCAGACCTTTTCTCCTCTTTCTAATGCCTGGAACCCCTATCAGGGGCTCTCCTCTTCATTTCATACTTCAGCGGGGGGAACTGGTCTGGGCTTTGGTAACTCTGCGTTGGGAGGAGGTTCTTCTCCTTTTTCTACGAGTCCTTTCTGGCAACCTGGTGCCTTATCAAATCCAGGCTATTATTTTCAGAATGTTGGGAATCCATCTCATCAAGGATGGAATCCTCAGGCTCTGCCTCGCTTACCTTTTCTGGCAACGTTAAACTTGCCAGATCTGTCGAAGTTGACTAATGATCCGATTCGTTATAGTCCGGAGTGGCCTCCGGTCCCGACCAAACTTCCTTCAGACATTCCAAAGTTTGAAGGTAAGAATGGAGAGGATCCGGCTGACCACATCACCACTTTCCACTTATGGTGTTATTCGAACTCCCTGATCGATGATTCGATTAGGTTGATATTATTTCAACGCACCCTAACTGGAAACGCCGCCAAATGGTATATTGAGCTAACTGGGGGAAATTTTGCTACATTTGGAGAACTGGCTGTCACATTTCTAAACCATTTTCAGTTTCCTGTCCGATATGAGGCTGGGACGAAACTCCTGGCTAATTTTAAGCAGGATGAGGCAACCCACATTTCTGATCACATTCAGGAATGGAGAAGAAGGAAGAGGCTTATTAAAGCTCATATTCTAGGATAATTCCTTCTCGAATGGTTTCTGAAATCTCTGCAGTCAGACATTTCAAAAGATGTATCCCTATCTGGGGTATTTTCTGAGGAGCAGGCCATTTTTAGGGCCCAGCAACTGGAACTGATCTATTCTCAGTCTAGGGTCCTTTATAAATATTTGCCCAATGCTCCTCGCTCCAAATTAGATTTATCAAAAACTAAGCCCGGTCCTCATGGTGATGGGCTTGTCGGATCGATCAATAGTGGTGCAGCCAGCCTGCTTACTCAACTGCAGCAGTTGTCTTTGCAATCTGCTCTTCTAGTCAGGCTGTGCCTGCCGAGTCATCGCCTTCCCAGTCTTTGTCCATAAATGTTGTCCAAGCTTCTGATCCCAAAGGAAATCAACAATCCGATGGGAAGAAGAAGGGACAAAATAACAAGAAGAAGGGCAAGAACGGGAAGGGTAATGCAAATAAAACCAATGAGCGTGTTGGTGAGGGTCAAAAGGAGAAGAAGAAAGTGAAGTTTCCATGCAAGCTGTGTGCTGGAGACCATCTCACACACCTTTGCCCTAAAATTCAGGATGCTCAGCGCTTGTTAGCCCAGCAGGGTTCTTCTAGTTCCCAGGCTGTGTTAACAAACCCTTTTCCCCAAGGGCAACAATTAGTTGTTGGCACGAACCAAAATCCTGGGGCTTCCTCTGGGGGCACCCAGGAAGGGGAAATTCCATTGAAAATTTTCATGATGAGTGCTCACGCGGATATCGCTACGAGATCCCGTGATTATGGCGGAGAAGAGTCTTCGAAAGCTAAGGATACTCCTGATGCTACTGAGCTGCTTCACATTACGAAGCCTACTGTTGAGTCTATGCCTAGGATGCCCAAAGCATCTTCTAAGCGATCAACAATTAATCCAAATTCTAGGGCTGCACAGAACTACTCGATTGTGGAAGATCTAGCGCAAAGTCCTTGTGCTATGTCAGCTTTAGAGGTACTCCAGTCTTGTCCGGCTCAGCGCAGTTCTTTGCTCACTGCCATTGGAGCTATTGATCCAAAAAATTCTCTTCTGATTACTTTTGATATGACTAATTTTAAGAAGATACTTCCTCATCACATGGCCTTTCATATTAAATCATCGTACTGGAAGTGTAACATCTTTCGGACGGTTGTTGATGAGGGTGCTTCCACATGCGTGATGTCTCTCGCATGTTGGAAGACACTTGGATCTCCCAAAGCTGTTCCATCTAGCACTGTTCTTACTACGTTCGATGGTCATTCTCACAGACCCCATGGTATTGTCCCAGCTTTGCCCATCTGTGTTGGGGGCAAAACTGTCAATATAGAGGTTGAGGTAGTGGATGCAAGCTTGGACTACAACCTTCTGTTGGGGAGAAATTGGATTTATGAGATGGATGCCATTGCATCCTCATTATTTCGAATTATATGTTTCCCCCATGAAGGGAGGATTGTTACAGTGGATCAACTGGACTGTCCTCCTGTAGACCCGAATGCGTCTACTGACTCATCTATTCCTAAGTTGGATAATTCTAAGGCGCCTGTTGAGAATTTAGGAGTTGGAATGTATTCTTCCTTGATGGGTACTTTCGATATTCCTCCTCCTACGGTTCATATTAATGCTATTTCATCCTCCAAGGCTCCTCTTCGAAGAGAGTTATTCAGAACTCATTATTTTTCAGACCCTTGGACCTTACCTTCCCCTACTGCCACATTAGCGGAAGGTCAAGTGGGTGGAATGGCATTTCCGATTTCTGCAGCTGAGATTGCGTATCAGTCTATTGTTGACTCTGCAGAAACCATTCCAGCTCCTCTGTCACTAGAAGAGTTGGATGGTGATGTGGCTCTGGCTTGGACACTTAGTTCTTCTTCCACCGCTGCGAGTTGTCTTGATGCGAGTGCTCTTCCATCGAAGGGTATCCTGGCTTCTGCTGTTTGATATCTAAATACGAGCTGGTAGGATGATTTGCATCATCGGTCTTACTTCCCCTGCGACTTGAAAGTTGAAACAAGTTTTCAAGTCCTCCGAATATCTGATCACAATTCACCGGTCTGCCCGAACCCTTTAACCTTACGGTTTATCTTTGAAGGGAACATGGCTGTGATTTCTCCTACTATCCCGGTGAACATTTCCAGGGATCCCAATATTATCGAGAATGTCTTCATCGGAGCTGAATGTTCCCGTGAAGAGATTCAAATTTACACCGAACTATTTAAAGAGTATAGGGATGTATTCGCTTGGTCTTGTGAGGAAATGCCTGGAATAGACCCATCTATTGTCCGGCATGAGATCAAGACGTATGAAAACGCTAAGCCGGTGAGGCAAAAACTTCGTCCGGTCAATCCTAGAAAGGCAGCAGCTATCAAAGCTGAAGTTGAGAAGCTGCTTAAGGCGGGATTCATTTTCCCGGCTCCTTTGATTGAATGGGTTTCAAATCCCGTTCCCGTAGATAAAAAGCAAGGAACGATTCGAGTGTGCATCGATTTCAGAGACCTAAATAAAGCATGTCCTAAAGATAATTACCCCACACAATTTATCGATCAGATCATTGACGAGTGTGTCGGTAATGAGATTTTCTCCTTCATGGACGGTTTCTCCGGATATAATCAAATTACTATCCGTCTTGAAGATCAACATAAGACTGCCTTTATTTGTCCCTGGGGTACATTTGCATACAAGAAGATGCCTTTTGGTCTTAAAAATGCCGGGGCTACCTTTCAGCGGGCCATGTCATATGCCTTTCACGACATCAAAAAGATTATCGAGGCATACTTAGATGATTTAGCTGCTCATTCTCAAAAGAGGATGGATCATCCTGGTCACCTCCGGCAAATATTCGAACGATGTCGGTTCTATAAGATTAGATTGAATCCGAACAAGTGCGTTTTCTCGGTTACATCCGGTCGGCTATTGGGATTCATTGTGTCTAGGGAAGGGATAAGGGTAGATCCCTTCAAGGTTGAGGCAATACTTCGGTTGCCTCCCCCGTCCTCAATTCGTCAGCTTCAAAGTCTTCAAGGGAAGTCTAATTTTCTTCGGAGGTTTATCGTCAATTATGCCAAAGTTACAAAGGGATTTATGAGATTGTTGAAGAAAGGAGTTCCTTTTCTTTGGGACGACTACGCTCAACGCTCGTTCGATGCTTTGAAGAAAGCATTGACCTCTGCTCCTTTATTGAGTCCACCAGATTATAGCAGGGATTTCCTTTTGTATCTGGCAGCAGCAGAATCTACCATTGGTATGGTTCTGGTTCAGGAGGATGATGCTCTTGCAGAGCATGTTATTTACTACCTTAGTCGAGGCTTGGTAGGACCTGAACTCCGGTACACTCCGATAGAAAAATTAGCTTTAGCAGCAGTTCATGCTGTGCAGCGACTCCGGCATTACATTATTCTTCGCAAAACTTATGTTTTGGCAGCTGCCAATCCATTTCAGTTTGTCCTCAGCAGGCAAGTGATTGGGGGCAAATAAAATAGATGGATTGTGATTTTACAGGAATTTGATCTTGAGTTCATGTCTGCCAAATCCAAGAAATCATTAGTTTTTGCAGAATTGATCTCCGAGTTGCCCTGTGGAGAAGAGATGATCTATGATGAGTCCTTTCCAGACGAACACTTGTTTCTTATCTCTTCACAGGATCCTTGGTACGGGGATATCATTGTGTATCTCCAGACTGCGAAGTTTCCCTCTACTTTTTCGAAAGATGAGCATCGTAAGCTGCGTCACTTGGCCAAGAATTATTTGATTATTGGTGATGCTTTATACCATCGAGGGGTTGATTCAATCCAAAGACGTTGCTTAACTCTCGAAGAAGCTGAGGCTGTGCTGAATGATTCTCACAGTGGAGCTTGTGGGGGTCATTTATCTGGGCTTGCTACAGCCCAAAAGATTTTGCGTGCTGGATACTTTTGGCCCTCGATTTTCAAATATTGTATTGAATCGGTCAAAAAGTGTCATCCGTGTCAGGTCTATACTCGAAAAATGCATGCTCATCCAGCTCCGCTTTTTCCAGTCGTTACTGTCGGTCCCTTTACAAAGTGGGGTATTGATTTTACTACTTGTAACCCACCTTCGGAAAAAGGTCACAAGTACATTATCGTAGCAGTAGACTACTTTACGAAGTGGGTCGAGGCTATGCCTACTTTTGGGAATGATGGTGAGACTGCAGCTTTGTTCCTTTTCAACCAAGTTATCGCTCGTTTTGGTATACCTAGAGAGATTGTCACTGACCATGGCAGTCATTTTCAGAATAGTATGATGGCTGAGTTGGCTCTCAAATTGGGTTTCCGGCAAGAGCATTCATCTCCATATTATCCTCGGGCCAATGGGCAAGTGGAAGCCGTGAATAAATCCTTGAAGACAATTCTTCAAAGGACAATTGATAAGCATAGATCCAACTGGCATATTATGCTATATCTTGCACTTTGGGCATACAGGACGTCAGTGAAAACTGCAACTGGCTTTACTCCGTTTCAGCTAGTGCACGGGGTGGAATCCGTATTTCCTATTGAATGCGAGATTCCTTCTCTTAAATTAGCTGTTGAACTTCTTCCTGACACTTCTAGTCTGGCAGAACGACTTCTTCATCTGGAACATCTCGATGAGCAGCGTCGAGATGCCGCCACGATGAATGAAGTGCATAAAAACCGAGTAAAAGTTCAGTATGATAAGGCGGTCAAGCCTAGGGTCTTTTCGGAAGGTGACCTTGTTTTGGTCTATGCCCAAGAAAAGGATGCCCTGGGGGCAGGAAAGTTTAAGTCTATGTGGTATGGCCCCTATATCGTTAAAAAGTCCTTAAGAAAGGAGCGTATACCTTGGTTGATTTCGAAGGGAACGAGTTGCCGGAGCCCCGAAATGGGCTCTATTTGAAGAAGTATTATGCCTAGGCTTCGGCCTGGCATGTTGCTTTTGTATATAGTAGTTTTGCTTTGTACATATCTGGTTGTTTTTCGATCTTTGATGGGATGGTGATGTTTTTGATCTGCTTTGGCAGGTTGTGTTGGATGTCATGAGTCATTTTGGTTTCGCCGATGGTGCTAGTAGACACACCCGGAACTTAGCTTCCGCGGCTTGGGTGCTTCATTATCCATCCGGTCAGCTGTTAGTATCAAGAGGGGTCTGCATTGGTCCTTCTTCCAATAATATAGTAGAATACACTGTAGTTGTTCATCTACTCTCGGAGGAAATATCTTTGGGTGTTGATTCGTTGGTAGTTTTCTTGGACTCCCAGCTGGTGGTGTCGCAGTTGAACAACACTTATCGGGTACGAGATCCATTTTTATTACGATTGTTCTTGAGGGTACATTTGTTACAAAGGTCATTTCAATTTTTAACTTTCATTCATATTCCTCGAGCTGACAATTGGTTTGCTGACTCATTAGCTAATCAAGCATTACATTGGCATATTAATCATTCCATACAATAAAATTTTAATCATCAAAAATATCATACATTTTGATACATTTATCACATCACATCAAATATCGCTGTATATATATCATCAGAGTGTTCAAAAACTTTACAAAATTTGGATCCATAAGGTCATACAAAACTTGGGCTTATGCCCGATCATGTTCAGTCTCAAAAAATAATATACAGTCATCTAATACATAATATCTGTCTACTCCTGAGGTCCCTGCCCAGAAGTCGTGTTCCTATAGAACGTGACCGTAGTGGCAACTCGGTGGAATAGTCGTACCCAGTCTCGGGGCACTCCTACCACCCGTCTCTGGATGGCTTCTGGCAGGTATTCCACGACAGCCATAGGTATTTGTCGGGTTAACCCCTCCAAATTCCTCTGCACAGCCTGGAGGGTCCTGTCTAAATCCACTGTATCTGCTTCGCCCCTGCGGCGTTTGTGGCGCAGGAAACCCTCAGGACGCACTGGTCCAATATCTGTATCATGATCATGTTTACATTGTTAGTCATTATGAATCCAATCAAAAACATGTTTATTTTCATTTTTTCATATACATTTGAAAAAATCCAAAAAAAATTATATAAGTCAAAATTTTTTTTTGTAAACTTACCGACTGTGCCCCATGCTGTGCCTGGTGGAAGAACTAGATCTGGATCTCCACGAAAGTCCATCCCGGCATAGGGATAGTCGTCCACCGCGATGATTTGTTCTCCCCACCACAGGAATAACTCATCGTCCCATGTGGTCCGGGGTACCTCACTACCCCCCAATCTCTTCATCATGTCCGCCCAACGGGCAATTCTTGGGTCCCGCGGGCTACTGATGGTAGAGATAACTCTGGGTCTCAATGCTGGTATCTTCTCAAAGAAGAATGTTGTCAAAATTGTACCGTAGCCAAAGTGATTGGTCTTTGCTTGGCGGATTGAGGTCAACTATTGCTTCATGTTCAGTAATAGGGCTGTGCATCAATCGTACACATGAGTCAAGAATTCTACTGCTGTGCTCATTTGCGTCTTGGATGCTTGATGTAGGGAGGCAGATCCTGCCACTCTGCCGATGGTGAAAAGGAGGATTTTCATGTGCAAATCCCATAAATCTTTAATTTCAATCTGCGTTCCAACCTTTTTGGAACCCTCTACGCAATACACGTGGACATAGTCTTCCACGGTTAGCCCTCCCAGGGGCTTCCCGTGCAATTCTACTAGTTCTCCCCTCCGGGAGAGTCCAGTAATAAAGTATATGTCTTCCACTTCAATGCGTACTGGCATCTGATCTATAACGAAGCAATCTTGGTCTGGTTCCCAGTAATTCACGAGCATTTCTAGCAACCGAACATTGCTTTTCATATTTTGCATTTTGAAGAATTTGAACAATCCGCAATTCCGAAGGATATTTTGCGTTGCTCAATCTTGCATCACCTCTTGATCAATGGATGAGATAATGCACAAAAGTGTGCATAATTTGTAAGTCTATCAACTACCACCATGATGACACTCTTTCCTTTGGAATTAGGTAAACCTATGATAAAATCCATTGAAACCTGCTTCCAACATTGACTTAGAATGGATAAATGTTGTAGAAGACCCATGGTCTTAATTGTCTCAACTTTATTTTGCTGGCAAACAAAACATTCTGCCACAAAATTTTGAATATCAGATTTAAGGCCATCCCAAAAAAAATATTTCTTCACCCTGTGGTATGTTTTTAAAAATCCAGACTGTCCTCCTAAGGGAGAGGTGTGAAATTCCAAAAGAATATTTTATTTTAGCTAGGAATTATTAAAAAGATATATGAGATATTTGTACCATAAGGAATCATTTTCCAACTAAATGTATCAGATGTACTAGGATCTTCCTACAACTTTTGAATGAGTGTCCACACTTCTTCATAATTTTTCCATTCATCCCTTGCTTTGGTTATCTAATCTCGTTGGATAATAGAAATGGCCCAAAGAAATTCTTCCACCTCTTCATTCTTTCTTGAGAGTGCATCTGCAACAACATTATCTTCCCTTTTTTCATAGATGATTTCAAAGTCATCACTCAACATCTTTGTGACCCATTTTTGCTTCTCTTCTGAATATAGTCTTTGTTCCAAAAGGTATTTAAGACTATCATGATCATATTTTACCTTGAAGTGTCTTCCCATTAGGTAAGGTCACCATTTCTTTAGTGCATGTATTATTGCCAACATTTCTTTCTCATAAATAGCTTTATGTAAATAATTTCCTTTAATTGGACGACTTTCAAAAGAAATGGTTCTTCCTTCTTGCATTAAAACAACACCAATTCCATTTCCCGAGGCATCACATTCCAAAATAAAGGTTTTTGTGAAGTATGGCGTAGCAAAGACCGGCGCTAGACACATTGCCTCTTTAAGATGTTCAAAGGCCTTAGTTGCTTCAGGAGTCCATGAAAATGCATCGTTCTTAAATAATATTGTTAGAGGTGCTGCTATTCTCCCATAATTCTTAACAAACTTGCGATAATACCTTGTTAACCCAAGAAATCCTTGCAATTGCTTTATGATTGTGGGGACTTTCCATTCCTTAATGGCTTTAATTTTCTTAGGTGTTACCTTAACACCCTCTTGAGATACAATATGACCCAGATATTCCACCTCTTGTAATCCAAAGAAACATTTGGAGGTTTTTGCATATAATTGTTTCTCCTCCAATAGTTTGAGAACCCTATCAACATGTTGAACATGATCCTTCCAAGAATTGTTGTAGATTAGTATATCATCAAAAAAAAAAAAAAAAAAAAATTCTAAGGAAGAGTTTGAAAATGAAATCCATCAACCCTTGAAATGTAGAAGGTGCATTAGTAAGGCCGAAAGGCATGACCAAAAATTCATAATGACCCTCATGAGTTTGAAATGTTGTTTTCGGAATATTTTCAGTCTTCACTATAATTTGATGATATCCTGAATGAAGATCCAACTTCGTAAAATAAATTGATACATGTAATTCATCCAATAATTCATCAATCACCTGAATGAGAAATTTATCTTTAATAGTGAGCTTATTGAGCTCCCTATAATCCGGTGACATGCACCATGATATATCCTTCTTGTGCACCAATAATACTAGAGCAGAGAAATAACTTTGACTAGGTTGAATTATACCAACCTCTAACATTTATGCAATCATACATTCAATTTCACTCTTTTGGACATAAGGATAGCCTGATGTTTGGAGGAACACTTCTTGGAATCAAATTAATAGCATGGTCATCATCACGAACAAGTGGGAGTCCTTTGGAAGTTTCAAACACCTTAGAATGATTGTCCAATACTTTTTGGAGATATGGAGAAATAGATGATTTTTATGTTGGAACTTCTAGTGAGCATAATTGTGCAATTACGCCTTGTTGTTCTTTATTAAGAAGTTTTTTCATGACATTAGAGCTTATTATATTTCCTGGCTTCCCTGTGATACCCTATAATTCAACTTCCTTTCCTTCCGAAAGAAAATTCAAGAAAAGTTCTTGAAAATTAAAAGCTAATGTCCCCAAAGATTGTAACCATTGTACTCCTAATACAACATAAACACCTCCCATTTGAATGGAAATCATTGGATTATTCAATACATATTCCCCCATGATTAGCTTGATATTAGAAAAGTTCTTGAAAATTAAAAGCTAATGTCCCCAAAGATTGTAACCATTGTACTCCTAATACAACATAAACACCTCCCATTGGAATGGAAATCATTGGATTATTCAATACATATTCCCCCATGATTAGCTTGATATTATGGCATTTTCCAGAGAAATTTATAGTTCCTCCATTTTCAACCATCACTTGACAATCTGGTGCTGGGTGTAGGAAGAAATTCAATTCCTTGGCTACCTTACAATGAATAAAATTATGGGTACTACCTGAATCAATCAACACTATTACCTTTTTATTCTTGATATGTCCTTGTATCTTGACAGTTTGAGGAGTGGTAATTCCTACCAATGCATTACAGGATATGGTCAGACTCATTTCTTCTTTCTCTAGGGTTGGTTCCTGGTGTATATCCTCTTCTTTTGAAGTTTCCTATTCATTTTATTCCTCCTCTTCATAATCTATGTAAAATAATTTCTTCTCAACACAATTATGACCTTCAATCTATTTTCTATCAAAACTGTATAAAAGCCCTTTTTCTCTTTTTTCTTCTAATTGTTGTGGTTTCAACCTTGTAGGTTGTGGAAGTCTAGGAGTAGAAACAATTCCATCTTTATAGATGTGAGTGGTAGGCTTCCTTGTCGCCATAATTTTAAATTCAATTTTTCTTGCCAACCTGAATGCCTTCTCCAATGAATCAAGTTCCCAAAGGTGAACCTAATGTTGGATATTATCCTTTAAAGTACCTATGAAGACATCAATCATGTGTTCCTCTGGAATATCATCTACCCTTATATTCAATTTTTGGAAGTCATCAATGTGCTCCACCATTGAACCCTTGTTAGGTCCCTATATTACTAGTGTAGTCCCTTATTGTTATTAGTGTAGCCCCCTTATTTTTATTGTTGTACCCATGTAACCCCCATATTGCTTTTATTGTTCCCTTAAATTATTATTGCTAGGTCGGCTAGGATTATATTGTGACCCCATGGACCCTTATATATAGAATGAGGTTTTGTCATTTGTATCATCCAAGAATTGTTCATTTATGTAATGTATTGGATGTTCCCCCCTCTAAGAGGCTGATTTATAAGGCGTTGATCTCTCTTTTAGTCTATTTTTGGAGCTGGTTTCATCACATTTGGTATCAGAGCTTTGGATTCTAGGGTTTCACTGCTCCAAATAGGTCATCGTGGAATTTTCACTATAACTATTTTTATATGAAGTTTCAGAAGATGAAATTTTTACAGAGTGAAGTTGAACTCCTGAGGAATCTCGTGTACAAATTTCAGATCTTGGTTCGCAATATTTTTGGAGATATGATCTGTGGAAGTTAGGATTTTTTCAAGCTCCAGAATTTCACCTAAACAGGTCATCGTGGAATTTTCACTATAACTTTGTTTCTACGAATTTTCAGAAGCTGAATTTTTTTACAAAGTGAAGCTGAAATCCTAAGGAACTTCATATAAACAATTCAGATCTTGGTTCACAAAATTTTTGGAGATATGATCTGCGGAAGTTAGGGTTTTTTTAGGCTCCTGAATTGCATCTCAAAGAGGTGACCTTGGGAAAATCGTCATAAGTCTCTCTCTGAGCATTAGATTGGAATTCTGTAAAAAAAAATTTGCAATTACATAGACTGTAGTTTCCTATATATCAATTTCAGAGCCGAAGGAGGAAATAGTGAGACGTGGCACACTATATAAGTGAGTTCTACTGAACCAATCCATAATTAGGTCATTATGGGGGATTCAGAATAACTTTGCCTTCAACTATCCAAATCAGGTCAGACTTGTGGAATTCAAAATAAGATTCAAAGGGCTACTAAAGGACCAAATTTCAGATATTGAAGATCCTCAATTATAGAGATAATTCTGTTTCAATTTTGAGTTGCTTAAAAGAAAGAAAAAGGTGTGTATTTTTTTTTCAAATTGCATAAGTCTTGTTTGAAAAATCAGTTTTAAGTGATTCCAAGGGCCTATTGAGCATAGTATTTGGTTCTAAAATGCCCCCTAAAAATAATTCAACGCCCATTAAGCCCTCATAATACTCTATTATGACCCATGAAGATGAAGAATTGCAACATGATCTATCAAAATTACAAGAGCAAGTGCACCAAATTTCGCTCTTGTAAAGAGCAGCAAAAAATGAAATGGAAGTTTTGAAGAAAGGCATGGAAGAGAAGATGGATGGTTTGAAGAATAATATGGATGGTTTGAAGAAAGGAGTGGAAGCTAAGATGGATGGAATGGAAGCTAAGATGGATTGCATGGACGCTGGCATGGAAGATAATGACATCGAAGAAAAAATGAAAGACAACATGGAAAACATGAAGAATGATCTAAAAGCAGACATGGAAGGTTTGACAAAGTTGATACAAGAAATGTTTCCTAATGCCGAAAATATAGTAGAGGAAACTCATGATGAGAACAAAATAAATGTTAATCGTGATTTCATAAACTCTAATGTTGGAGAGAAGAACCACCATATTCCAAAGATGGATATCAGAAAGTTTGATGGAAAGGATCCCATAACATGGATACTATAGATGGATCAATATTTTGATCTCAATAATATTCAAAACACAAAAAAGGTACACATTTCAACTTTACATTTAGAACAAAATACATTTGTATGATATCGATGGCTTTGCTCCCGTAAAAAAATTGTCACTTTATCAATTTTTACGGAGGAAATTATAACACATTATGAGGATACAAGAGCAACACCTTCTTTAGCCAATTGATAAATCTAAAACAAAAGGGTTCAATGGTGGAGCACATTGAGGACTTCCAAAAATTGAATATAAGGGTAACTGATATTCCTAAGGAACACATGATTGATGTCTTCATAGGGAATTTAAAGGATAACATCCAACATGAAGTTCGCGTTTGGGAACCCAATTCATTGGAGAAGGCATTCAGGTTGGCAAGAAAAAATGAATGTAAAATTATGGCGACAAGGAAGCCTACCACTCACATCTATAAATGTGGAAGTGTTTCTACTCCTAGACTTCCAAAACCTACAAGGTTGACACCACAACAATTGGAAGAAAAAAAAGAAAAAGGGTTTTGCTACAGCAGTCATAGAAAATACACTAAAGTTAGTAAGTGTGATGAGAAGAAATTATTTTACATAGATTGTGAGGAGGAATAAAATGAACAAAAACTTCAAAAGAAGAGGATATACAACAGAAACCAACCCTAGAATAAGAATAAATGAGTACGGCCATATCATGTAATGCATTGGAAGGAATTACCACTCCTGAAAATCTCAAGATAGAAGGACATATCAAGAAGAAAAAGGTAATAATGTTGATTGATTCAGGTAGTACCCATAATTTTATTCATTGTAAGGTAGCTAAGGAATTGAATTGTTTCCTATACCCAACAATGTCAAGTGATGGTTGCAAATGGAGGAACTATAAATTTCTATGGAAAATGCCATAATATCAAGCTAACCATTGGGGGATATGTATTGAATAGTCCAATGTTTTCCATTCCAATGGGAGGTGCTGATGTTGTACTAGGAGTACAATGGTTACAATCTTTGGGGACAGTAGCTTTTAATTTTCAAGAACTTTTCTTGAATTTTTTTTTCCGAATGAAAAGAAATAAAATTATGGGGTATTGCAGGGAAGCCGAGAAAGATAATAAACTCTAATGTCATGACAAAGCTTCTGAAGAAAGAATGACGAGACATAATTGCACAATTATGCTAACTAAAAATTTCAACATCAAAATCATCTATTTCTCTAGATCTCCAAAATGTCTTGGACAATCATTCCAAGGTGTTTGAAACTCCCAAAGGACTCCCACCTATTCGTGATCATGATGATGCTATTCATTTGATTCCAGGAAGTGTTCCTCCAAACATTGCAAACATTTTACAGAATTGCAAACAATTTTATGAGTGTAAAATAAGATGGATATATGTTGGTTTTGAACATCGTATTAATAAAATACTTAATTCCTTCCTAAAATAATGACAGGTAATTTTATTTATCAAAAAGAAGAAGAAGATTACATTTTGCACATGGGAAATCCCTTCCGAAGCATTGTTATCCAATGATATGGAAAAATGTTTTACATACAAACTACACTAATAAAATGTTTTAATTATAAAAAATCTTTATTTCACTTGTTTATATAATATATATAGTTTACATTAAAATATTTTATTTATGATTCACATTCTCTACATTAAAATAGTAAAACACGCCCCTTAATATTTGAAAATAGAAAACATATATCCATATATACTATATCTTAATTTTTATTATTAATATTGTTTAAAATGTTACATATCAACTCTACATTAAATATTGAAGGAATTACAAAACTCCTTTGTGTTTTTAATTAGAAAACATTTATTTATGGAATAAGGACTTTCTCATTGTTTCTCTCTCTATATTTGATGTTAAAATCTTTTACTAAACATGCACATTCAAAATATTTGATTTATAATCCACATCAAACTTTTTCGTTATTAATATTTTTTAAATATTATATATCAACTCCATATTACATTTCAAAGTGAAAATATTAAAAAAAAAAAAAAAATTATTTTTTTCCTTTATATAAAAAGATATAAAATGATTTCATTTAATATAGACATTGAAATATTTGATTTATGGCTGACACAATTTTTTTTTTTTTTTTTTGTTATTAACATATCTTTGGTTTAAAAATTACATCTCTATTAAACATAGAATGAAATACACATTATGTAATATCAATAATATTGTTTTTACATGTCTTCTCTCAACTTCATATTAAGTAATGAAGAAATTACATATTTTCCTCATATTAAAAATTATATATTTTTTCACTCCAATTATTTTATTTCTATAGAAAGTTCATGGAAAATTAAGGGGGAAATTAAAGTATTTTATTTATGTTGGGCATTTTGTTGTTTTTGTTATTACTATTTTTAATTTGTTAATATAAGTATTATTTTATTATTTTTAAATATGATGTTATGGGACAAAATTTCCCTCATACTAAATTTTAAAGTACCTCTCAACACAATCATTTTGGTTTACTTTGTAAAATTTAATTAAAAATCTAAACTTTTACATATTTTTAAATTCTCTTCACAATTTGAAACTTGAGCATTTTAAGTCTTGTAAAGAATATTGTGTTTCTTTCATCAAAACATTTTCCGAAAATCATTAAAAACAACCTAGATCCATCTTAATTCTAGATGTACTACCAATCTTAGACATGGATCAGTCTAGAGTTAAGATGGATCTAGTATAGTACTCTTGCATTCCATAATAGATACCCTCAAGCCTTTAAATATACTTCATCATTACAAATACCATGTAAAAATACCATGGGTTGTCAAAACGAGCCCAAAAACCACAAACAATAAATTATTTATTTTATTATTTTATTTTATTTTATTTTCATTTGATTGAATCAAAATGTTTACATAACATAACATTACACCATCTCTTCCATAAACTTGTTTAATAATTCAAAAAATTACAATTATTTAAACCTTAAGAAATTCCAAAATAATATACAGTTCTCTCATGAAATACATCAATAATAAATCAATTTGAAAAAAACTGGCTAGTTTATTTGACAAAACATGTAAGTGTGTTATGTGAAATATTAAATGATTTTTGGTTTGATCTCCTAATTAACCTATATCCACATTAAAGATAGTGTCATATATATAATGGTTATAATAGTATTATGGATAAATAAGCCATGAAGTGTAAATTATTGATATGCATGAGGTTTAGTTTTTATCATGTTATAAGTTCAAACTTCATTGAGAATGGAAGCCATTTTGAAAAATTAAACTTCCAAAAAAAGTCAAAAAAATTTAACCCCAACCTAAAATCAACCTAATCACAAGAAACGAAAACACTAATTATAAAATATATATTTGTTCATTATTTTTTTATTATCTTTTCATTATAATATAATATAATATAATAAATAAATATAATTATAAAAGATATATTTTTTCATTTTTATTTAATTATAAAATAATCTTTCTTTTCTTTATTATACATAGTGAATTTTTATTGGCGCAGCGAATTGGCCCAGAATCTGGCAAAGATTTTATCAGAATCTTGTTTACAATTGTTAAACTTTAGTATTTTGAGTGCCCTAAGGGTTTTTAATAGTGTTGAATCCATTTCCACTATCAAAAATGAATTCCAAACACTCCAACTACCTGATTTTTGAAATTTTTTTTACCGAATTCCAACAAAAAACTCTTATCCAAACTATTCCACATGCTGAGTAGACAACTTCATTTTTATTTATTTAAATTAAAAATTAAGTATTCAAAAAATATAGAGCAAAATAAAAGTACCACGATCCATTTAATATTTAAAAACAAAAAAAAACATCCATGGATGATTCCCCTCCCTAAAAACACACTATATGACTAAACTTATTGTCATGTGCTTTTGAATCATTTGACCTAGAAGCAAATTTCAACCACACATGTTTTCAAAAAAACTGCAAAAAACTGCCGTCCAGGCTATTCCATTGCCTGGGTAGACAACTCCGTTTTCAATAGCGTAGTAGAAAAGACGATATTTTTTTAATGTATTAAAAAAAAATTATTGATGTTGTTTCGTAATCACTATGACATCGATAACCATGTGTTTATTATTATGTATTTTATGTATTTAAATAATTAATTAATTAGTCTAAAATTTATTAATAAATTTGATTATATTTTATATAAGAAAAATTTGGATCATTTCTAGATTTGTGTGTCACTTTTACATAGAGGCTATGTTAATATTTTGTGTATAGTTCTCCAATTTCATATGTTTTTAGATATGTATATATATACTCAATATTATGTATTTTTATTTTTAAATAATAAATTAATTAGTTTAAATAATTAATGATATATTTAGAAAATATTTAAGTAGAAATTTAAGGTGTTTTTAAAATGGAAATGTAATGACCATATATATATATCAAAATTTTAAATGTTTATATAATTATTATATTGTTTAGTTGGTTTATTTATATAGAAAATAAATTTCTTTTCTTCAATTTATTTTTAATAAATTTATAAAAATAACTTAATGTTTTTTTATTATAAAATATGGTTCATAATGACATCAAAATAAACATTAATTTTATAAATAAATTTTAATATAATTATTATGGTGTAAGAGTCTTGTTATATGGTATAATAACAACTATTTTGTTCAAGCAAGACCATGATATAGTTGTGTTTACTCATTGATAGTCTTTTATTAAATTCTATTGAAATTGATTCTCATGTCTTACTACTATTGGTGGTAAACACATGTAAATTTTTATTTTTATTTGTTTTTGATATTCTATAAGTAGAAAAATACTCATTATTCTTATCACCATATTTGCAAATATACATGGCTAGTGAAAGTACCTCTACAGATTTTTTATTGTCTTCTCCACTTTACTATGCGATGTGATATTCAAGTGGTTGGATTCATCCAAGAACTAAATCTAGTGAACCCCCAAAGGAACATATATTGGGATAATTTTGAGTGGACTTATGTCCTTGAATAATCAATCATGAATCTCCTCACCTTGTGGTGTCATTACATTTTAGAGAAGTGTGTGGATTATGAAAACTATGGACATTATGCATAGATTGACTTAAACTTGTTGAATCAAAATTATTGGAATTGTATAATTTTTTCAATTTGACTGCTAGTGATGTTGATAGAAAACATATGATATTATTTTTCATTCCTTTTATGATACTCAATCACAATGTTGAATTATTGTAGGTATCCATTTCACATGTTGTCCATCATTATCTATCCTACTTTGTGTCCAGAGGAACCGAAGCTATTTATGGTGAACATGCATGATTTATTTTTTACTAAGGAGATAATATTGTCGATACCTAACAACCTATTTTAATGCACATTTCATAGTCATAAAAAAATTAGTTTAGAGTTATGGGCGAAAATTCTCTGAGATGGCCACATGATATGTCACATAAATTACATCAAAATTCAATTCATGGTATACATAAATGCATCCATTGAAGTTGTAATGGGTTGTAGAATGAGCCTCTCGGCACAATCACTACAAATTTCAAAATAATGCTTTTAACCAATAGAGTATGATGGAGTAATTTACAATCTCAACAAATCTTATTTGAATAATAAAATAAAACTTTTAATAGAAATATTTAAATAGTTTTATTTATTTATTTCATGATTCATTTCTTTCTTTAAAAATATATAATCTTATTATGATTAGAAAAAAAAACATTCTTTACCAGAGATGAAAAAGAGAAATACAAAAATAAGATTAAAAAATATAACTACAATTTTTTGTAATAAAAAATTAAGCTTTCATCTTGCTAGAGTTAGTTGTATATATGCATAGACCTAGGAAGAAGTAATGAACACATCCTCAATTATGATTTTCTTATCCATATTTTCCCACAATCGTTTCTCTACTATAATCCTATTCAAAAAATAAGAGCCAAGTATGCAGATGTAGTGACATTGCCATCAGGTGGCTCTTGTTCATAAATAGATAAAAAAAAACTAAATAAACTACAAAACACATCAATAAATAACATAATATAAATTTACACACACAATTATCTAGCCAAAGAAAAGAGAATTATTTTTGGAGAATCAAAATGAGAAAATACTTTGGACATCATTAATCTAAGTATATGAGAAAATCCTTTGGACATTATTAATCTAAGTATTCATGCTTTTCAAATTCAACCTATATCATGTTGAGTTAGGTAGTGCAAATATTATTAAAAAGTTAATATTTTTATTAAAAAATAATAATTTTAAGAAAAATATAATATTAAATTGTTTAAAAAATTCGATGTAAAAATTGATTAACTTTGATACTCAAGTGAAAATTGATTATAAAATGCCAAACATGATTTTTATGAAAAATGATGAATTATTAAAATGATCAAATTTCAAAGTTAATTAAATACTAATAAATTATTATTTTTAATTAAAATAACTAATACTTTAATAATTTATAAACATTAAAAATTGTTACGTTATGATAGGGTAAATATTCATATTTCAACATATCAATTACTAAAATCCTATGTCAGCAAAGACTCATTATTCTTATATTTTTTTAAATTCACTTGTTAAGTATATACATTCATATAATTCTCACACAATCCTTGTCTTTCCAGGATCAAAATGTGAAAATGTTTTGGATATCATTAGTCTAAGTATTCACGATTGCTTAACAGTCTTTTTAAATATTATTTAAAAGTTTTCGCATTTCCATTAAAAAAAATAATAATTTAAGAAAAGTATAGTATGAAATTGTTTAAAAAGATTTCTAATCAAAAATTGATTTAAACAGCTCTGATCGTGAAACTTTATAGATATAAAAAAAAATTATATCGTGCACCCAAATTTTCTAGTTAATTTACTTTATCAAAGTTATAAAAAAAAAAAAAAATTATAATCCTTAGCCGATTCAAAATAGGGATTCAATACGCGATGTGTGAGTGGGAAGTGCACCGGCGATTATAAAATGAAAATGAAAGCACTTAACATGTGAGGGTTGAAAATCATTTTAATTATTTTAGTTGGTGCTTCATAAACGCATAGAATTTCACTTGTCACGTGTTTCTTGATTTTGAGTCATTAAGTAGTTTTAGGTCTTCCTGTAATACCAAGGTGGTTTCATTCATGATAGTTGTTATATAAAAAATGGGTTTAGCTTAAATACTATTAGACTTTATTGAGATCATGAGTTTTTTAAGTAACATTTAACTTTAGTCTGAGACCATGTATATATATTATCTATTATTCTTATATTTCTTAATTAAAATTTTCTTTGTGGTTATTTATTAGACTTTATTAAGATCATGTGTTTTTAAGTAACATTTAACTTTAGTATGAGATTATGTATATATATATTATCTATTATTCTTATATTTTTTAATTAAAATTTATATAATAAATTACAAGGGTGTTTTTATAAAAAAGTATGTTTACTACATAAATGGCTTGCAACATAGATTTTAATATCATATTTTATTTTAAAAGGGGAAAGTAGGGATACTTGAGATAAGGGTTAAAAATTACTTTAGTTTTTTTGCAAATATTATTAAACTAAAACTATTTTTTGATTTTGGAGTAAGACTTAAAGCTGCATTTGATTGGCTAACCATTTGTTTTACTTAGACATCAGGTAACATGTTGATGTCTCGGGGTCCAAAGGTATTTTGCAGGAACAAAATTTTGCCCCTTTATGGTTTTCCTTCAATAATTGTGATGAGTCAAGATAACTTTGAGGATAATATCTAGTAATGGTTGTCTTAATTATGGATTGACAACTAAGTTATGTTATAGTGTGCCACATTTGGTGGGGGATGTGGAAGGAAAGGAAGAAAACATAAAAAATAAAAAGAAGAAGAATAAAGAGTGATGCAGGGGCATTAGATTCGGGAAAATACTTTGTATTTTATTAAAAACATAGGGGGTCTTATGTTTTTGAGAAAATATAAATTTTATGTAAATATTAATGAGATTTTGGAGTGATTTTAATTAATTAATGTGAGGATTTGTTAATGTTCCCAAATGATTTGGAGAACATGAGAGAAATTAGATTTTAGATATTTAAGAATCGATTATGAAGCCTAAGATATATTTGGTTTCAAAGATTTTAGGGATAAAATCTAGATTGTAGGGGTGTTGAGATATTTGAGGACTTTGTTGAGTTATTAAAGGGATTTGAACCTAAATTGGTTCATCCAAATTTGTATAAATTAATAAGCCTTAAAGGCAAAATAGATCAGGAATTAGTGTGGTTTGGGCAACAGAGGTTTGTGAGCCTACGAGCAATTGTAAGAAGGGCCAATAATTTGAAAATCAGGCCAAGAAGGAAGATTTCCATGTAAGGTTTGCATGATTAATGAAATAATTTGATTTTTGAGTTAATTTCCATTATATGGTTATGAGATTGTTGTGTTATGAATTCGAATGCAATTGAATGAATCGAATTTTGTGTAAAGGACTGGTGGTTAGAATTGAATAATCAATGTTGATCTTGTTAAAACCACAATGTATAATTTTTGAATGTAGAAGGCGTTGAATCGGGCATTGAATCTTTGTGTGAATGGTTGTTTTTTCCAAATGTATTTAAGTCCATGGTTTTGGGTATAGAGTTAAAGCATGTGTAGCGATTCTGATCTTTTTGGAAATCCATTATCTATTGGTATAGATTTGTGTTAAGAATTGGGGCTTCGATACCAAGAAACGAATGTGGATGAAGCTGTGAACAGAAAGTGAGCCTTCGAATTAGAGAAGTGAAAATAGCTACCGTGGATCCAATGGATCAATGACCGAGATAAAAAGGAAAGTCGAAGTTGAAGACAAAATATTGAATGCGTTTTACATCCTTTGTGAAGGATTAAATGGTAATCGATAAAGTTCTGTCCTTTTTAGTGAAAAACGCAAGCCATGTTAACATTTGATTTTTAAACATGTAAATTTTCCTTGAAATTCTGTTACTTGTAAGCGAAATCGTGGAAATCAATCCATAGCAAAAAAGGTTGAATGCGTGGTCTGAGAGATCGATTTGTTGTATGACTGTGTTAATAAGTTGCACGCAGGGAAGAAAGGACATCGAATTGCATGAATCGATGTCGATATGGTGTCAAAGCTTCAAAATGAAAATGCGATGGAGTTTAAAGAACCGCGTGCCAAGTTGAGAGCAGAATTTGTGCAGCATTGAAGAATTTGCATCTGTGTGAATTGCAGAAGTGTAGCCTCGCAAGAGCGTTGAGTTGCAGTGTTCCAGTAGCATGAATCTGATTTGAAGAGTCAAAGGAGCAGAACCATGAACAATGGCGTTGGATGGAAAGGGAAGCACGAAGACGTGTGCAGCTGGTGCAATGAAATGGATGGAGAATGGTAAGTTGTGTGGGCTCAAGCGTTATTTTAAAAGTAGCGTTTGCGTTTTATGCCATGAAGGTTGCATATAATATTTGTTAATATGCATTGGTAAATTCATACAAGTATGAATTAAAGAGAAGCTGGCATTAATGAGCGATGGTTGTTGAAAGCTGGAAGTTGTTCATAACATTTTGGGGCCATATTAATTGGAAGCATAACCATATATGAGTTAATACATTGATATTTATTCAATTGAAGTTTGAAGTATAACTGATAACACATGCAGGTGAAAGCGAAGTTTATACTTCGGATTTAAAAGGCTAGAGGTCAAACATTGATTCAATAACCATAAGTGTATTGACTAAGGTCTATAAATTGGACTTATTCCAATAGTAAAATGTTTGAATTCACATTATGATTTGGGTTTTTAAAATGAAATCGAATGTTGGGAAGAGAGTTTTAATATGGTTGTAACCATAGGCCAGTAGTAAAATGAGCTTCCATGAAGAAATCTGGGTTGTGTATGGTTTCATAACCATAAGATTATAATTAAAAGAGAGCTTCCACTTATGTAATGGTTTTATAACCATAGTGAAGGATTTTTAAAAGGAGATTCCACAAAAGTTTGTGAAATTTTCCAGACTTAGAGTCTTATTTGGGGCAAAGATTTCAGATGCAATTTTATATGCATAGCATTGGAGAGAATGTGGGTTTGGCAAGGTGAGCCTACCATCAAGTGGTATCAGAGCTGGAATAGCTCTGTTTGAAGATTCGAGTTTTTAAAATTGAATTAATTGCATGTGATGAATAAATATCAGATTTTGAAACTGATGAAGATTGCAGCACAGAGATGCAATGCAGCTGAAAGATAAGGCAAGATCAACAGGATCTTGGAGGTGAGTTTATGATCATTATTATTGAACTCTGGTTTGAAGGTTATGCTTGAATAATTTGGTTTGCAGGCATAGTGAAGAAATCTCAGCAGAAAGAAGCAGATCACAGCTTTGAGACCAGTGATAAAGGAGTCCGACAAAGGATTCTAAGTGAGTGTGGCATAACCTGAAGAGATTCAACAGAGGTTGAATGAATAGGAAAATTATGTTCTAAAAAGTTGTAGATGAGAGAAGCCTGAAAGAGCAGTGAAGAAATGTTGAAAAGGTTCCAGCAGAAGGAGAACTAGTACTTACCAAAAGATAGATCCAGAGGAAAGGATTGGTGAGGTAAGTTGCAGCAAGAGAGCTTGTTGTTGCAGAGGCTTGGTGCAACTTATGAGTGAGAAACTGATGGAGAAGAAGATGACTATTGAAAGTCATAAAGAAGAGAGCAGAGGTTTAGAAAGAGGCCACATCATAAAGAAGGAGAAAGAAGATGCCAAGACAAATGGCATGAGACAACAGTTAGCTGAAGCAGAATATAACAAAGTGTTAGCTGAGATCAGGGAATGGTTTAATAAACTGAAGATGAGGATAGAGGAAAGACAGAGAGTTGGTTGGCTTATGAAGAAGAGGGTAAAGTGGCAGAGGCTACAATAGAAAAGAGAGCAACAGATGAACATGCAGTTTGTCGAAAAGCTGAGAAAGCTTGAACAGAGGATGAATGTACAGTTGGGATGTGCAAAACTCAGAGCTGCTGAGTTGAAAGAAGAAGTTTCTGTTTGTAAAGCAGAGCAGAGTGAGGCCATGAGTACAACTGAAGAATGGAGATCTTTAAAAGATCTTATGAACCATGGTGGGTATTTAAGACAACAAGAAATTTGTCTTGCTGAAGAGGAGATCATTGATGATTTCCTGAACTTTTGGGAAAATCCAGATCAGCTGGATAATGTAAAACCTTGTATTTTTTTAACTGACAATTGTGATGTGATTACAGGTTTTGTAGAAGAAAATGATGAGCAATCTTGTGAAGCTGTCACAAGTATGAGAAAGTATCTTTCAGGAGATAAATACTCTGAAGCAGAAAGCACAGATGAGGAATGTCTCTTAAGTGAAGTAGGAAGTAGTAATGCATTCATGGTTGAAGTTGTTACAGCACAAGGAGAAGTTCTTATGAATGAAGAAGAGGATCAGTCTGAAGAACTGGTATATGAAACAACAGTTGATACTGTTGAACATTTTGATTTACAAACTGAAAGTTTGTGTGTGAATGTAGGGATGGTACATGATGATGATATAATTCAGCAATGCCACAGAGAAATTTCATTGCTGGAATATTTGTTGGAGAATTCAGAGTATGATAGGGAGATTGCAGCAGAAGGCAGAGTTCATCACAATGAACAGGAAAACATCATGGGAGTAGATGATGTGAAAGGAAAATTGTTGATAGTCTTGAGAATTCTTTGGAAAGTTTGGATCAACATACTGATGTGCTGATAGAGGAGGAAAATTCAGGACAACATACTGAAGTGCTGGCAGAGGAAAGTAAGGCACTGAGGCCTTACGATTTTTGTTTTAACAAGTGTTTTGTGAATGCAGGTGTTGTTGTAGGTGCTGGAGAACATTTGACTCAGTTGAGCAGTCAAATGAAAGAAGAAGAAGAAAATTCCATGGAATTATCTAATCCATGGAATGAAGACACTAAGTTGCTGGAAATAATGCTGAATGATCAGAATTCAGTGCAGGAAAATTCTCGATTTTAGAATTGGGAATTGCAGATACAAAGAGATGAAGACAACAGAAAGGAGTACACAATGTACCAGTCCAGTAAATTTCTGATAGGATAAGGCAGAGAAGAAGTTTTCTGTTATATAAAAAAAGAGGGTATGGATGATTGGGTGGTAGCAAGAAATCAACAATCTAAAGAATTATTGGACAGAGAAATTGAACAGATAAGAAAGCTAATGATGAAAGTATCTCAGAGAAAGACATCCGCAAGGAAGAGAAGCAGCAGCAGCAGCAAAATGAAGACAAAGACAGATTGTGAAAGTGCAGCCAGTGGAGCAAGGTAGCATAAAGTATGGAGACCTAGAGAAAAGCAACAAGCAACAACAGATGATAAGTTGCAGAATAAAGTGTGGGATCTAGGGAGAAGAAGACTTAAAACACATGATCAAGAGATCATGATCATTTTTCAACCTTGGGATTCTGATGCAGGGGCATTAGATTCGGGAAAATACTTTGTATTTTATTAAAAACATAGGGGGTCTTATGTTTTTGAGAAAATATAAATTTTATGTAAATATTAATGAGATTTTTGAGTGATTTTAATTAATTATTGTGAGGATTTGTTAATGTTCCCAAATGATTTGGAGAACATGAGATAAATTAGATTTTAGATATTTAAGAATTGATTATGAAGCCTAAGATAGATTTGGTTTCAAAGATTTTAGGGATAAAATCTAGATTGTAGGGGTGTTGAGATATTTGAGGACTTTGTTGAGTTATTAAAGGGAGTTGAACCTAAATTGGTTCATCCAAATTTGTATAAATTAATAAGCCTTAAAGGAAAAATAGATCAAGAATTAGTGTGGTTTGGGCAACAGAGGTTTGTGAGCCTATGGGAAATTGTAAGAAGGGCCAATAATTTGAAAATCAGGCCAAGAAGGAAGATTTCCATGATTAATGAAAGAATTTTATTTTTGAGTTAATTTCCATTATATGGTTCTGAGATTGTTGTGTTATGAATTCGAATGCAATTGAATGAATCAAATTTTGTGTAAAGGACTAGTGGTTCGATTTGAATAATCGATGTTGATCTTGTTAAAACCACAATGTATAATTGTTGAATGTAGAAGTCATTGAATCAGGCATTGAATCTTTGCGCGAATGGTTTTTTTTTCCAAATGTATTTAAGTCCACGGTTTTGGGTATAGAGTTAAATCCTGTGTAGTGATTCTGATCTTTTTGGAAATCCATTATCTATTGGTATAGATCTGTGTTAAGAATTGGGGCTTCGATACCAAGAAACGAATGTGGATGAAGTTGTGAATAGAAAGTGAGCCTTCGAATTAGAGAAGTGAAGGACGGAGGTTTTCTTAAAACCCATCTGAATTATTGAACCAAGGAAACAACTACCGTGGATCCAATGGATCAATGATTGAGATAAAAAGGCAAGTCGAAGTTGAAGACAGAATATTGAATGCGTTTTACATCCTTTGTGAAGGATTCAATGGTAATCGATAAAGTTCAGTCCTTTTTAGTGAAAAATGCAAGCCATGTTAACATTTTATTTTTAAACATGTAAATATGCCTTGAAATTCTGTTACCTGTAAGCGAAATCGTGGAAACCAATCCACAACAGAAAAGGTTGAATGTGTGGTTTGAGAGATCGATTTGTTGTATGACCGTGTTAATAAGTTGCATGCAGGGAAGAAAGGATATTGAATTGCATGAATCGATGTCGATCTGGTGTCAAAGCTTCAAAACAAAAAATGCAATGGAGTTTAAAGAACCACGTGCCAAGTTGAGAGCAGAATTTGTGCAGCGTTGAAGAATTTGCATTTGTGTGAATTGCAGAAGTGTAGCCTGGCAAGAGCGTTGAGTTGCAGCGTTCCAGTAGCATGAATCTGATTTGAAGAGTCAAAGGAGCAGAACCATGAACAATGGCATTGGATGGAAAGGGAAGCACGAAGACGTGTGCAGCTGGTGCAATGAAATGGATGGATAATGGTAAGTTGTGTGGGCTCAAGCGTTATTTTAAAAGTAGCATTTGTGTTTTATGCCATGAAGGTTGCATATAATATTTGTTAATATGCATTGGTAAATTCATACAAGTATGAATTAAAGAGAAGCTGGCATTGATGAGCGATGGTTGTTGAAAGCTGGAAGTTGTTCATAACATTTTGGGGCCATATTAATTGGAAGCATAACCATATATGAGTTAATACATTGATATTTATTCAATTGAAGTTTGAAGTATAACTGATAACACATGCAGGTGAAAGAGAAGTTTATACTTCGAATTTAAAAGGCTAGAGGTCAAACATTGATTCAATAACCATAAGTGTATTGACTAAGGTCTATAAATTGGACTTATTCCAATAGTAAAATGTTTGAATTCACATTATGATTTGGGTTTTTAAAATGAAATCGAATGTTGGGAAAAGAGTTTTAATATGGTTGTAACCATAGGTCAGTAGTAAAATGAGCTTCCATATATAGAAGAAATCTGGGTTGTGTATGGTTTCATAGCCATAAGATTATAATTAAAAGAGAGCTTCCACTTATGTAATGGTTTTATAACCATAGTGAAGGATTTTTAAAAGGAGCTTCCACAAATGTTTGTGAAATTTCCCAAACTTAGAGTCTTATTTGGGGCGAAGATTTGTGATGCAATTTTATATGCATAGCATTGGAGAGAATGTGGGTTTGGCAGGGTGAGCCTGCCATCAAAGAGTGACATGGATAAAAGCTTGCAAAGTGACAAGTTTGACACAATTTTAAATTTCTCTAAAGTGGAATAGTAGAAGGGATGTTCAAATTTACTGAGGATCCCACAGTCTATCATTATCAAATTTTAGAGGGGAAAAAAATTCAACTCATATTTTCAACTGATCTCTATAGGTTTACTCAAATTTCGAGTGGCAACACTCGTTGGATGCAGAATTTGATTCCTCATCCCAGGGATACCCATGTTGCATAATTTCGATGGAATTTTCTACATGAAAAACGAGAAATGCATTAAAAACATGATTGCAACATGGTTTTTCATGTATTTCTCATTTTTCGTTTAGTAGGGTCGATCAAAATTATGCAACATGGGTACTCCTTGGATGAGGAATTAAATTTTGCATCCAACGAGTACTCTTGCTTGAAATTTGAGTAAAACCTTAGGGAGATCAGTTGAAATACAAGTTGAAAAAATAGTTTTATTATTTTATTATTTTTAATCTTTTAATTTTGTAACCCAAAAATGGTGAATCACCCCCCATGGTTGACATCATAATCATGAATCCTATTGGTTATTATAATGTTTATTTTGGTTATAAATTTTTCTTAGGAGGCCCATTTTAGACCTCAAATGTTCTATAATGCTATCTTTAATTACATAGATTTATGTCCTTAGGAAGCCCATTTTAAACCTCAAAATTCTCCTAATGGTGAAATGTTCACCCGAAACATCAAGCATCTCACTAGTTCCACACAATATTCTAAAACCTCTCAACGCCAACATAATAAATATTGTGAAAACACACACACACACACACACATGCACACACACACACACACACACACACACACACACACACACACACACACACACACACACACACAAGCACACACACACACACACACACACACACACACACACACACACACACACACACACATGCACACACACACACACACACACACACACACACACACACACACACACATATATACATATATTATAAAATTATCATAAATTAAGTTCTCTGTATCAACATTCAATTCATTCTATACTAGCATTTGATATAGGGTAATCAAGTGATAATAAAACAAGGTACAACGAGAAAGCCCCATACATACATACTACATTAGTGAAGTGTTTTACAAATTTAGATTGAGATATTTATCTATCATGTGTGTACATGCTAAGTGATAAAATAAGTAATATTTTAATTTAAAGGTTTTCAAGTTTTGTGTAGTTGGTTGGGAGTGATGATAACATTAATGATTATGTTATTCATGTAAACAATAATTAAATTAATTATTTTTAATTATTAAAGAGGACAAATGATGAAACAAATCTTTTTCATTATACCAATTTTTGAGTAATGATATTGTGTACTATTTAGTCATTTTATTTCATGTTAGCCTTTTGTGTATTTTAAAATTGTGTTTTTAAAAAATCAACTAAAAAGAATCGAGAGTTAGTAGTACATAGATTTTCCCTTTGTAAGAAAATTAATTGTTTATAGCAAGTTCAAGTATACTTTTTATATATGGAGAAATGGTTAAGAGACTCTCTTTGATCTATGTTTATAGTTTGTGGTATGGGATATTTGTATCATTCTTAAGGATTAAACCTAGACTAGACCTTTTTGACATTAAATTGCAAGGAGCAATGCTATCTACTAAATGGATTATGTTTTTCTTCTTTGGAGATGAGCTTTGGAAATGTTTGTTATGTCTCAAGGTCATATCTAGTGAGCATTCCTACAAGTTAAGGGAGGTTCTTCTTAATAGCAATATCATTGTTGTTTCTCAACCAAGGTTTTAAGATTCTTATCTCCCTTGTGATACGTAGGATAAGGGATGCTTAGAGTAAAGTTCCAATAACTCAATTGGAAATGTACTAGTAACATGAAGGGGTTTAATTTAGCTTGCCACTCAATTTGGATGATAAAGGATCAATTTTAAACTCTTATACATTCCTTAAGACTATTATCACAAAAACTAGCAAAGAAAGGGATTTTCAAATATGGGAACATACCATTTTGTAACATAACCAATCTCCTTTGTGTCTAATTGAAGATACATGGTACTCAATTTTTGTCTTTGATAACTAAATGATTAATTATGATATCACTTTGTCATGCTCCCAATTTAGATTAAGAATAAAATTGAAAAATATTTTATTTATTTATCAATATACCATGGAACATTCCCTCAAAACTCACTAGTTTTCTATTTATTTGCTAATACTAAGCTTCATTGCTTGCAAATTCATAACACATTGAAGATAATTATAGACTAGGGTAGAGATGGAGCGCCGCAGAGCTTTCGTTCGTGAAAACCCTAGCTCGACTGCTCTGTCTACAGTGGCGGCGGCCCATGTTTCTGTGGCGCCGCATCGAACCTTAGTGCAGGTTTTCCATGTTTCGGAGGCGATTAGCTCATTCCCCCTTGTCTGCACTGAGCCCAGGCTAAGATTTGATGCAGACCACAGACTTTTTCAAGGATTTCGGGGCATAGAGCCGCTTAGATTTCGAGGAGGAATCTCTGTATTATATTTACACAGCTCGGGTCTGGTTCAGGTGGTCTTCTTCCATCGACAACAGACATCTTCACCTGCTGGCTATGGGCATTCTACCTCCCTCCACTGCTGCGTTTATCGTGCATATTGCTGGGGGACTCAGCTATGCGCCCCTGTTTTTTCCGCTTCTGCGCCGGATGGGACAAAGATCCATGGGTGCGGCTACAGCTTTGTTTCTGGTTGCCGGGCTGGCCCTATGCGGACTCTTTGGCAGCTTTCGGACCATACAAGACTTGCATTGGCCCACGACCAGAGCGATATGCCTACAGTCAACAAATACAGCCCGCAGAGCTGTAACTTCGACCATCAGGTAGGCTCGAAAGCCTTCCAAGTTTTCATTAAGCCTCCTGTAGGCAATAGCACTGTTTTATGGATTCGACCAACTGATTCTATACCTAAACTGAAGGAAGAAACCTGGGCTGTGACGGGCTACCCTGTGCATTCTCAGCTACTGATATTTGGGGGAAAGGCCTTAGCTGACCATTGCACTCTTAAAGACTATGCCATTGGTCCTGGCTCTTCCATCTGCCTCAACCTTAGACTGAGGGGTGGAATGATGGGACAAAATAGGGCACAAGGACCCCCCTTGGGAGCAGGAACATCCAGAACAGTTCCCACAAAAGGCTCATACCGGAATGTATTACAAGGAGACAAAACCTGTCCCACTGTTCCAGCTGCCCCTGCTGGAAGTTCCCCTAAGCCATACATTGTAGAACTGCAGGACAGCGTGCCTGAAATAAATATAGACAGTCTAGACATCGATGTGCATAGAACTGCCTACGAATCCCAAGCCATTATAGGCAGATTCAACTGTTTCTGGCCCAAACCAATGGAGCTGTTCCATTGGATTTTTACAAACTGGACCATGGAATGTGAAATACACCTATGTTCTAAAGGATTCTTCATTGTCAAATTTTCATCTACTGAGGACAGAGATGACATTATCAGCCAGGGACCATGGTTCTGGGGCTCTACGGGACTATTTATTACACCTTGGTTCCCAGATTTTGACGCCAACACCATGGAAGTGACCAAAATGCCGGTCTGGGTAAGGCTCTACAATCTCCCGCTACATTTTTGGAATGAAAATGTACTTGCCTGCATTGGAAACACCCTTGGTAGATACATTAAAACAGATACTCAACGCTTGGAGGATCGTATTTTCACCTTTGCACGTATCTGTGTGGAGGTTGACTTGAGCAAGGGACTTCCAGAGTCCATTATGCTGAACAACAAACAACAGAGATGGACACAGCATTTAGATTATGAGAACACAGCCTTCAGATGCCGGATATGTAGGTGTAAAGGACACCTACAAAACTCATGCCCGGCAGCCAAACGGGATAACAGGAAAAAGAAGAAAACAGGCAAAGCGGCAAAAGGTTGGCAATTTCCCTCTGAAGAGCCAGAACTACAGGAAGAAGAGGTGGAACCAACACCACAAGAGAATCAACAAACAGATACTTCTTTGGGCACACAAGAATAGGAAATGCAAGATCCTCTCGACACCACTACAAAGACTCAGCAGGAAAGGGTACCTGGAACACTAGACAGTGGGAGATATAAACGAACACATACAACAGATACATCAGACTCCGATAAGGATAATGGAGCACCAATGGAAGAAAATCAGCTCGTCCTTATCGAGACCGGGCCAACACTTGGTGCTTGGCGTAAGGTCGAAAAGAAGAAGGGGAGAAAATCCTAATTGTATCTCTTTGCTTATTTTATCTGCGGCTTTCTGAATGTCTTTGGACATATATCAGCACATGCAACATGTAATTTTGTTTATTCATAAATAAAATTACGAACTTTTTCTGTGTGAAAAATTATAGACTACAATGCAATAAGAAATCAAATATAATTACTCAATCTTCAATTGTTTAGTAAGAAAGTTATTATCATTCATATTTCACAACAATTATTCAACTCATCAATTTTGAAATATATTTTAAAATAAAATTTATAATACTGAAAGGTAATCATAATCACATACTTTTGAACCTAAAATATAAAGTATAATAAAATTTAACTTTAAACTCATAAGCAATGAAAATATTGATTCGCAATTAAAACTCATGCGTGTAAAATAGGAACATATGACTTTAAACATGATATTCTTGTTTCAAAAATCATCCATATTTACTTATGGGTAAAAAGGAAATTTTAAATATAAATTAGAACTTGAATTCAATATCCAAAAAAACATGCCCTTAAATTCTTATGCCACAATTCATTCTATCCATTATGATTGACAATCTATTATAAGATATTATTACTACAAAAACTGAAAAATATGGTTAGAGCTTTGTTTTATCCATAGATGATCCAGGTGGATATCGGTGGCCTCCCACCTATTCCATTTGGACCTACAGCATCAATTCTTTCAGTTTTTCAGCTTCAACACAACTTCCTATTTTTAGCAAGTTTTCGGGTCCTGCACACCCAGAGCCGTTTTGGGGACTTAATGATCCAGGTGGATATTGGTGGCCACCCACCGAGTCCATTTGAACCCCCACCATCAGTTCTTTCAATTTGTAAGTTTCAGCACAACTTACTATTTTTAGCAGCTTTTTGGGTCCTAAACTTCCGAAGCTATTTTGAGGCCCTAAACGACGCTTTTTGGGAAAACGGGGAGTAACATGGGTCATATGTTGCTCACTCAAAAGTTGTAGTTATTGGATAGATCTTTCTAACGAGCTATTGAGCGCATCAAACAGAGATCGAATGCCAAAGTTACATCCCCGGGAATTTGAAACACCAATTTACCCAAATGGGACCCATAGTTTTGGCGCTTCATCTCCTAGGGTTAGGTTTTTGGACGTTTCGGATTCTACATTGTTTCTCAACAATAAATAGGCTCTCAAGCCTCATTGTAATACAGTTCAGGGGCTGGTAGCCATCACATCTCTTCTCAGGGATATGCTACCAGTACCTTAGTTCGTCCATTTCCATTATTTCTATAAGCATGTTTCAGTCAGTTGTTTTGTAACACAGTTCATAGGCCTGTAGCCACCACATCTCTTCTTAAAGATAAGCCTACCAGCACCCTAGTTGTTTATTTCCATTTTTTCTGTAAACAACTTTCATTTATGTAACACGGTTCATAGGCCTGTAGCCGCCACATCTCTTCTCAGAGATATGCTACCAATGCCCTAGCTAGTTTATTTCAGTGATTTGATTTTAATAAAATGAAGCATTATTTCCACTGAATCTCTATATCTATGGCTATATGTGTATTATGTTACATTCCTGCATAAATCCGGATCAGTGGTATCAGAGCAGTCTGCTCTTTCTCTATTTTTCTTTTCATGTCCCCAACGTGGCCAGGGTATAAGGAGTTCAACCTCGCAACCCCGACGACCCCCATGGCGGAAGGAAAGAAAGACGAGGGAGCAGGAGATCCTATCAAAATCTTGCTCGAGGATGCCCTTGAGAAACAGAGGAACACGATGATGGATAAATTTTCCCATATCCTTCAACGGCTTCCCACCGGTGACACATCCACATCCATCACGTCCACCAACAGGTCCACGACATCCTGGACAAATCCAATACCAAGTTCAGCAAAATTACCCCCCCCCCCCCCCATGGAGGAACTTAATGCAATGGAGACCATTTCTTCCTAAGGAGGGAGGAATGATCGAAGTGGATATTGGTGGCCTCCCACCTATTCCATTTGGACCCGCAGTATCAATTCTTTCAGTTTTTCAGCTTCAGCACAAATTACTATTTTTAGCAGGTTTTCGGGTCCTGCACACTCGGAGCCGTTTTGGGGACTTAATGATCTAGGTGGATATTGGTGGCCACCCACCGAGTCCATTTTAACCCCCACCATCAGTTCTTTCAGTTTGTAAGTTTCAGCACAACTTACTATTTTTAGCAGCTTTTTGGGTCCTGAACTTCCGAAGCCGTTTTGAGGCCCTAAATGACGCTTTTTGGGAAAACGGGGAGTAATATGGGTTGTCTGTTTCTCACTCAAAAGTTTTATTCCTCAAATAGATCTTTCTAATGAGCTATTGAGCGCATCAAACGGAGATTCGATGCCAAAGTTACGTCCCCGGGAAGTTGAAACACCAATTTACCCAAACGGGACCCACAGTTTTGGCGCTTCATCTCCTAGGGTTAGGTTTTTGGATGTTTTGGATTCTACATTTTTTCTCAACAATAAATAGGCCCTCGAGCCTCATTGTAATATAGTTCAAGGGCTAGTAGCGATCACATCTCTTCTCAGGGATACGCTACCAGTACCCTAGTTCATTCATTCCCATTATTTCTATAAGCATGTTTCAGTCAGTTGTTTTGTAACACAGTTCATAGGCCTGTAGCCACCACATCTCTTCTCAGAGATAAACATACCAGCACCCTAGCTGTTTATTTCCATTATGTATGTAAAAAACTTTCATTTATGTAACACGGTTCAGAGGCCTGTAGTCGCCACATCTCTTCTCAAAGATATGCTACCAACACCCTAGCTAGATTATTTCAGTCATTTGATTTTAATAAAATGAAGCATTATTTCGCTGCATCTCTGTATCTATGGCTATATGTGTATTATGTTACGTTCCTGCATAAATCTGGATCAGTGGTATCAGAGCGGTCTGCTCTTTCTCTGTTTTTCTTTTCATGTCCCCAATGCAGCCAGGATATAAGGAGTTCAACCTCGCAACCCCGACGACCCCCCATGGCGGAAGGAAAGAAAGACGAGGGAGTAGGAGATCCTATCAAAATATTACTCAAGGATGCCCTCGAGAAAGAGAGGAATGCGTTGATGGATAAATTTTCCCAGATCCTTCAACGGCTTCCCACCGACATCACATCCACATCCAGCACGTCCACCAACAGGTCCACGACATCCTGGACAAATCCAATACCAAGTTTAGGAAAATTTTCCCCCCCACGGAGGAACTTAACGCAATGGAGACCACTGCTTCCTAATGAGGGAGGAATGATTGAAGTGGATATCGGTGGCCTCCCACCTATTCCATTTGGACCCGCAGCATCAATTCTTTCAGTTTTTCAGCTTTAGCACAACTTACTATTTTTAGCAGGTTTTCGGTTCCTGCACACCCAGAGTCGTTTTGGGGACTTAATGATCCAGGTGGATATTGGTGGCCACCCACCGAGTCCATTTGAACCCCCACCATCAGTTCTTTCAGTTTGTAAGTTTCAACACAACTTACTATTTTTAGCAGCTTTTTGGGTCCTGAACTTCCGAAGCCGTTTTGAGGCCCTAAAAAATGCTTTTTGGGAAAACGGGGAGAAAAATTGGTTGTATGTTGCTCACTCAAAAGTTGTAGTCCTCAGATAGATCTTTATAACAAGCTATTAAGCGTGTCAAATTGAGATCGGATGCCAAAGTTACATCCCTGGGAAGTTGAAACACCAATTTACCCAAACGGGACCCACAGTTTTGGCGCTTCATCTCCTAGGGTTAGGTTTCTGGACGTTTCGTATTCTACATTGTTTCTCAACAATAAATAGCCCCTCGAGCCTCATTGTAATATAGTTCAGGGGCTGTTAGCCATCACATCTCTTCTCAGGGATACGCTACCAGTACCCTAGTTCGTCCATTTCCATTATTTCTATAAGCATGTTTCAGTTAGTTTTTTTGTAACACGGTTCATAGGCCTGTAGCCGCCACATCTCTTCTTAGAGATAAGCCTACTAGCACCCTAGATTTTTATTTCCATTCTATGTGTAAACAACTTTCATTTATGTAACACATTTCAGAGGCCTGTAGCCGCCACATCTCTTCTTAGAGATATGCTACCAGCGCCCTAGCTAGTTTATTTCAGTCATTTTATTTTAATAAAATGAAGCATTATTTCCGCTGCATCTCTGTATCTATGGCTATATGTGTATTATGTTGCATTCCTGCATAAATCCGGATCAATAGAATGTTTCAAGATAAGAGAAATATGCAAGTGTTCATTTCATGTCAATGTCAATCATTGACACATGTACACAAACACCTTGCATGCATATATTTTATTACAATTACTAACCCATTTTTACAAAAACTTAACACAAATACATTTTATTACAATCATTGACTTACTTTTACAAACACTTTGTACCCATACCTATTTTTTTTTCTATTTGGTTCATGGACCCCTGAGATCAGTGACCGCTATGTCCAGGTAATATTTGTAATAGGAAGATCGACCCTAAGGGATCACTTCCTGTCGGCTCAACCATGTAGCCTAACGTCGAGAATGTTGAGAGAATTTAACTTGTGGCCTCTCAATAACAAAGGCACTTTAATGTTGGGGACTTGAGCAATTAATCTAACCCTCATGGCTTTGTAGGAATACCTATTATTTTATTCATTGACACATTTCTACAAACACTTCGTAGTTATTTTTTATTTATTTTAGTCATTAACATCTTTTGCAAACACTTTACGAAAATTCAATTTATTTTAGCCATTAGCATCTTTATTCAAATACTTTGCACATATTCTCTTTATTTCAACCATAATTTGACATCTTTGCATAAACACTTTATATGCATTCTTTTTATTTCAACCATTTATATATTTTAAGTAGACATATTTTTATTTGGAATTTTGGTTTTTTATGGGGAAAACCCAAGACTTTTTTTGGGTAAGCGTGCACTTTAAGGCAATGAATTAAAAAAAAATAGCTTCCTATAACTAGCACACACAACCCACTAGTTTGTTATTTATTAAATTTTAAGTTTTCAACTCACTACTTGGTTATTTATTAAATTAGAAGTTTTGAGTACAAGTCAATCTTTCCATTAAGTCTTATTTGTTTAAAAACTCATGCAATTTAAGGTTACCACATAATTTTATTATAAATTGAATTTTACTTAAATTATAAAAGTGAATAATTCATAAAGTAAATTAAATTATTTTCAAAGTTACTTTTTGCATGTAACTTAATTTTACAAATTAATGTTTTCGCTGCGACAAACACCCTCCAAAATTTTACCTACACTTGAATTTTAGAGCTTACTGTGGATCTTGCGATCGATCATCCTATGGTCACTTTTTGATTGGTCGAAGTCGCTTTCTCACACAAGCTTAGTTCACAACAAGTTCATGAGTGCATTATTTAACACAAGATTGAACACATAGCACAGTCCATCAAGATAGTGCACATGAAATGTTGAACCCATGTCGACAGTTAGTGTGTGCTGCCTTTGACAGTCCCTCACTTTTGGATATGTTTGCACTTCTATTTCGGTGATTTTTTCAAACTGTGACTTTTTCATGCTTTCACTTTAATTAGTACCACTTTCATGTTATATTCACTCTGGCATGTGTCTCTTTCACCGTCATTCGCATATTTCAAGTGTCGTTTGCACGTTTCCTATTCATATAGAAAATGTTGTATTTTAGCATGTTAAGTGTCACATGTTGTATAAAATCTAGTTATGGTGTGTTTCAAGGGGTAATATGTGCGATAATGAATTTTTCTCATAATGTAAACATGTATCTTACCCATTTCCAAAGTTTCAAGCAATTTTGCACAAGTGTCGTCACTGTCGTCGCAAATTGTATCTTTAGTGTTGCACTTGGAGTGGGTTGTTGCAATGTTATCGCATTGAGGAAAGTATGTTGTTCATGTTTTATGAGTGTCCTGTGTTGTTTCGTAAAGTGATATAAGTGTGTGGTCATGCTTAAGTCTTTTTCTTGTTCAAATTCATCTCATTAATCCCACAATTAGTCAAAACTGGGAAAAATTCCTGATCAGGCCTCTCAACCTCATTCAACCTTCATGGATTGTGCACTACGCAATCTTAGTCCTCAAGGAACAACCTTTCCTCTTGGAACTGCATAATGCATAGTTTGTGCCTCCTATAATTGTACACTGCAAAATCTCAGTGCTCAAGCCCAACCCCTGAGCTATAGAACTGCATAATCCTTGCCTTCATCCAGCCTTCTCCGTGCACTGTGCAGTCTTAAGCATCAAGCCTTAGCCTTGAGCTCTTGAATTGCACAACTGCATGACCACTTTCCTCTCTCCCTCTAAAATTATGCATTGGTAAAATTTAAGCCTCAAGCCTCAAGCTTGAGGCCTTGAACCCATCAACTGTGAAATATACCAGCCTATTCTCCTCTTTGAACTATGCATTGCAAAACTTCAAGCATCAAGCTTGACCTCTTGGGTTCCTCAACTACGTAGTCACGCAACGTAGGCCTTCAGAACTACACACTGCACAGTCTCAAGCCTCAAGCCTCTAGCCTCTAGCTTGAGCCTTTGAGTCCCTCAAGTATGCAGTCCCTCTACCCTAGCCATCCTGACCTACACATTACACAGTCTCCAACCTTAGTCCTAGATCTTGGCCTTTGGAACTTATCAATCCCTGAGTTAGTCACTCAACCAGTAATGAGTTCTATCCCTAAAAAGTGATTTCATGAAGCATATTAGGATAGGTTTTATCATAATGGTTTTGGCTTGTCATGGGTGGATTCTAGTAGCATGTATTCTATTATTTCATGACAAGATGATGATGAAGCAGACGGAGAAGGAGACCATGCTAGAAGACACATAAGGAGCTGAGCATATAAGATGATCACCATGCAAGAAGACAAAGGAACACTTTATTATAAAAAAATATGGAAAATCAAGACCATATTGAAGTCTCCTTATCTTCAAGTCATAAGGAGGAGGAATAAGAAGAACATGCACCATACTTTCAAGAAGAAACAAAGAAAGTAACAATAAAAAGTGACTTGACATTGCCATGTAATAATGCAATCCATGTCTTTAGTGCGATATCATGTCGTGTCTTGATTCATCATGTGCCACATCATTTTGTGGATTATGTAAATTCTATAATGGAGAAATACAATGTAAAGTGGATGTCAAAGAGTCATTCATGTAATGTGAAATGTCATGTAGGAAGTCAAAAGGTCATAGAGAAGTAGAACAAACATGAGGTTAGTCCAAGAGTCACAAGGGAGGTGAAGGATCACTCCACTTGTTATATATACACCCTCATTGTACAAGAAGAGGACTTTTCACCTTGGATTATTCCATAAGGCATTAGATATATAGATTCAATATTTTGGGGAGCAATTCATGGCTCCAACGCTCCACTATTGGAGCTAGTGATGTTCGTTGTATTCATGTATCTTATGACTTTTAATTAATAATTGAAGCCTAATGGCCAACACATTTTTATGCATGGATTGTGAATATTTATAGGACTATTCTTTGAATTTTTATGATTAATGTTTGTTTTCACCTGTACTAAAGTAGTTGAACTATTTTAGTTATTTTAGTGCTTATCTAATTGAAAATGTGTTGTAATGGTTGTGACAATCGTTGCATCTATGTGGACTATTCTTCTTGATGTTAGGTGATTTTGTTTTTCTTGTGTGCACCTATATTAGTGTGGTATTATTACCTCTCCCTTAGAGGCTCACCTTTTCCTCCCTCTATAGTAGAAGAACCTTGGTACACCTGCAACCAAACATTCACTAGGCACACTTACTTTCTTTTCGCTAAGGCACATACACACTTCTCTCTCTTTGCTGACAACTAAAGCCAAGGAAAATCTATAAGAATATATGGAAACTAGGTCGATACACCAGATGGGGCTCCTATTCCAAATTGTGTGAGGTCTAATTGGGACTTCACTTCAGGGAGACCACCCTGGTTTATGGATTTCCAACATTGTCAACAAATGGCACTAGAAGGAGGTCCAAATGATAGGTTGTGAACATTGAGGCTGCTTTGAATATCTTATCCAAAATGGCTCTTCCCAAAATTTTAATCCTGAGATGTTATTTTAAATAGCTTAATCTTACCATCCCTATTGAATTTTTCCATAGCTGGTCCCAATTTAATTTTGATGGCGAGGGTGAATTAACTCTCTGTGAACATTTGCTTCAAGTTGTCTCTTTTTTCCTTTCTAATGGAATGCATTGCAAGGATGTCATGGCTAGATTTATCACCCTCATATTTGAAGGTTGTGTTAAGAGATGGTATCATACATTACCTATTACTTCTATCCATTCATTCAAAAAAGTTGTGAAGGATCTTCATAAAGCATTTAATAGTATGATTACCAAGATGTTCTTAAAAGAATTAATCAAATGAGAATGAAGCCTAATGAATCAATTAAGGGTTTTTCTGATCGATTCCTTCACCTTTGTTATGAATTTCTGGGAGAAGACACAGATTGGGATTTATTTAAACAAATTTTAAGCATTTGGTTATAGTGAATCTAAACCCCATGATGTTTTTACTTCCCGGAATCTTTTAAATCGTAAAATTTCATAGCAGGAACCTACTACTCCTTTTTCTCCTTTTGCTCCTCCTTTTCCAGTCCTGATGAGGGTGCCTTCTCACAATGATAATGAAGTTGGGAAATATAAACATCAAATTCCTAATCCATTTTCTCATTCCCCTTCTGCTTTTTATCATTCAAGGCCAATGGAGGAAATACCAGAATGACTCATGAATTCTATGGTGAAGAATAATTCTGAATCTGGTTTGGATTCTTGTTCTCTTCTATCATATTTTTTTCATGATCCCTTTCCGCATGCTTTTCTTGATCATCCTATTCCAATTCCAAGAAGTGAATAGGTGCAAGGTAGTCATATTTCTCAGGTAGAGGAGAATGAAGGTAAGGATTATTTCTATATTTATTCTCCTTTGCAAAATCCTTCATGTGAAGATGATACTTCCTCATTCTTGGTTTATTTTCAATCCTATAATCCTGGTAGTGAATCAAATGAAATATGTTTGCTTAATCAATCTCAAATCTTGAAAAACAACATTCCTAATGATGATGAATCTGTTGACGTATGCGATGATGAATGCATGAGTGTACCAGTTGAAATTTTAGTGCCTCATCTAGAATCTAATTTGGTCAAGGAAATTTTTCTTATCAAAACTTCCTCTTCATCTCACTATCCCTTGTGCTCTCCCATTTGCGATGCATCTACATGCGATAAAGATACTCCATGCTCTTCAAGTTATTCATCTGATGGGTTAACTTCTCATTCGACACAAGGTGGTGAGGATTTTTATGATGAAAGATATTAGAACAATCAAATCATCGAGTATCCTTTCCATCCCTCATCATCTCTTGTTTTTCATAAAGACAATTCTTCAAATAAGCTTGCTCAGGAAATTTCTCTGATTCATTTATCTTTGAATTAGCGATGACATGAATATTTTGAATTGAGTAATTTAGTTGTTGAAGTTGTAAAATCTGATCAAATCAATGACAAAGATGGTTTCCGTCTAGTTAGTGGTAGTATTATTTAAATCAATGGTAGTAGCTATCCTCACAGCATGCACAATCTGGTTCAATATTCAAAATGTGATTTTACAATCCTTGAAAGTTTTTGGAGTTGAGGCACTTCAACTTCCATTGATCGTTATGACAAAATATTGCAACTCTGGTAAGGTCCCTCAACTAAGTCAGTTCTGGTTTATGTCGTGAAATCCTTCACTTTGCATGGTTCACTCGATGAAAAATTCTTCTTGAAAGATGTTTAGTATTTCAGATGTAGTCTTTCAAGATTTCAAGATTTTATTTCTAATCAAATTCAGGAACCTTCCTCATTTGATTCATCTTCATGAAAAGATCTTGTATCAAAATCGGGTTTGGAATGTGTATCTCTCATAGAATGATGGAAATCTAAATTTAATCATTTCGAAAATCATCTTTGGTTGAAGAAATCATGCCTATCAGATTCATTTCAGAATAGTTAGCTCCCTTTTTTTCTTGTGAATGCTATATCATGAATCTTGTTCTTCATCACACCTGAAATCCTCCCGAGTGCTGGTGAATGCATGAGTTATTGTGCGAATCAACTCTTCTTCATTCAATATATATTTACTAATCTCATGTTTTTGTTGTACCGTCATTCCTTTTTATTTATTTTGATGATTACCATGCCAGTACAAGGAAATAATTTGTTACATTTATCATGTGAGGAAGATGATGCATCTGTTTAAGGAATTTGTAAATATTTTCAAACTAATCTATGCTTGTTATCTTCTAACCAAGAATCCCTTACCACAAAGGATACATCTAATCATAATATTATTTTTCATTCATTTTATCATTTTCCCACCTGTATATTTGATGACAATTGTTTCACATTGATTAATATTTATGGTTTATCTCACCATTCAAATACTTGTCAAGAAGTTGAGGAACTTCATCCTTCATTGATGGTTATGTCAGACCTTCACTTCTTGACAAGCCTTCTGAATATGATCATATTCATTTTCCATTACAAGATTCTCATCCTAATCTTGTTCTTTTAATTGCAAATTCATCTTTTCAAAGATTTCAGGATTCTCAAGAGGATTGCTTCGAGTTTCATGATCCAATCACTAAATGGCTGGAGAAATCTTACCTGGCAAGCTCCATCGTAAATAAAAGGCTTTATAATTTTCTCATGCTTGCTAAGGAGTACAGTGCAGATGAAGATACATTTGCAAGAATCCTCTGAGGTTTTTCTTCTTACGGTTTTTAGAAAAAGGTAATTGTGAAATGGTTATAAGTAGTGGTTATGACATATGTTTATGTTGACAGGAAATACCTTCAATTTGTTGCACAAAATATTCAAGCTTGTATATTTTCTATTGCACATGATTTTATCTCAGTTTTAATCGATCATATATTTGTGATTGCAGGTCGGGAATAATTATGGTGGCTACATTGGAAATTCAATTATACGTGACCTTGACCTTCTAACTAGTTAGGTTAGGAGTAGTTTTAGCTGCATGTTAGTTTCCTTTTCACATTCAGCATGCACTCATTTTATATAGTTTCTCTTGTGTTTCTTAACTTTTGTATTGCATCCTCTTTCAGTTAGCCTCCTTTTGTTTTGTCCTCCTAGTTTTGTTTCCTTATTGTGTTTTGTCTTTTGAGTTTTTTTTAATGAATACTCTTCATGAAGGGTGTCCTATTTGAGCCTAAAATATAATGTGGAAAAATAGAAAAGGGATTTGTGACACTACAACATTTTATTGACTTTCTATCCTTCTTCCTTTTCTTGGTTACACCTTTTCGTCAATGATGTTCTGATGGAAAATACGATCCTTGCATAAGGAAAGCCTTGTGTCGAACCATGATCTCCATGTCTATTCTGGAAACCTCATGCCTACACTTGGGTCTTTATGTTTCGATGTTTTTAGGCAGATCCAATCAAGTAGAGAAGGACACAGGGAAAATATAAACGAGCAAACCAACATCAAAGTTCTTATATATGATTCTTTGAAGGGAAAACCTCTTCTTATCTCAATAAGTCACGATCCCTCTTCTACCCATGAAATAAATAAGCATTGATGCATAGTCCTATATAAAATAAATAAATAAATATGAAAGAAGAGAAAGGATTTCCGCACAAAGAGGTGAAGCAAGAAACTCTATTAGGGTATTTTCCATACCTCCTGGAAGTGAAACAATGTTTGTGTCCTTGAAGTGACTCAGTCAGGGTACTGTCCAGATATGATGGCAACATAGAACAGAAAATATCAAAAACCATACTCTGAAAATATAAATCTCATGAACTTCGTTACTCTTTCCTGATTCAAAACATTGCGTGATCGTTGATCTTGTGTTTGTGTCTGACCAAGTAAAGGAATGAAGGTGACTATGTTTATGCACGAGGTATGTGGGGAAGCCATGGTAATATGAACAATGAATCAATAATCCCTGAAGAACTATACATTTCATGAAATAATTGACCAAGGCAGAGAATTTGGAATTCTACCAGTATGTCGCCAAGTGTTGTCGCTGCAAAAAACACCCTCCAAAATTTTACCTACACTTGAATTTTGGAGCGTACCATGGATATTGTGATCGCTCGTCCTGTGGTCACTTCTTGATCAGTTGAATTCAATTGCTCACACATGCTCAGTTCACAACAAGTTCATGAGCAAATTATTTTACACAATCTTGAACAAGAATAACGTAATCCATCAAGATAGTGCTTATGCAATGTTCAACCTATGTGACTACCATTGACAATACCTCACTTTTGGTTGTGCTTGTACTTCTATTTAATTTTGTTTTTAAATCTGTCACTTTTTCTTGCTTTCATTTTAATTATTACCACTTCCATGTTATCTTCGCTTTGTCATGTGTCGCTTTCATCATCATTCGCATATTGAAAATGTTGTTTACACGTTTCCTTCTCATATAGCAAATGTCGTCTTTAAGCATGTTAAGTGTCGCACATTGTATAAAAGATAATTATGGTGTGTTTAAAAGGGTAATATTTGTGATAATGAGTTTTTATCATCATGTAAACATGTATCATACTCATTTACAAAGTTTAAAGAATTGTTGTACAAGTGTCGTTACTCTTTTCATAAAGTGCATCTTTAGTGTCGCACTTGGAGTGAGTTGTTGCAATGTTGTCATATTGAGGGAAGCATGTTGTTCATGAGTGTCTTGTGTTGTGTCATCAAGTGATATAAGTGTGTGGTCATGCTCAAGTGTTGTTCTTGTTAAAATTCATCTCATTAATCCCACATTTAGTCAAAACAGGGAAAACTCCCCAACCGGGCCTCTCAGCCTCATTCAACCCTCATGGACTGCAAACTGCACAGTCTTAGTCCTCAAGTAGTAGCCTTGCCTCTTGTAACTATGTAATGTGTTGTATTTTCCACTAATAACTGCGTATTGCGCAATATCAATGCTTAATCCCAAACCCCTGAGCTCCAAAACTACACAGTCCTTGCCTCCAACCAGCCTTCTCTGTGCACTGCACAATCTCAAGCATTAAGCCTCAACCACCTTGAGCTCTTGAACTGTGAAACTACGATATCACTTTTCCTCTCTCCATCCAAAAATATGCATTGGGAAACTTCAAGCCTCAAGCCTCAAGCTGGAGGCCTTGAACCCCTCAACTGCGCAATCTCCCAACATTTTCTCCTGTCTAAACTGTGCATTTGGAAATTTCAAGCCTCAAGCATGACCTTTTGGGTTCCTCAACTACACAGTCACTCAATCAAGGCCTTGAGAAATGCGCACTGTGTAGTCTCAAGCCTCAATCCTACATCTTGATCCCTTGAGTCCCTCAATCGTTCAATCCCTCTTCCCTGGCCATATTGAGTTGTGCATTGCACAGTCTCAAGCCTCAGTCCTCGACCTTGGCCTCTGGAAATGTGCAATCCTTGAGTCATTTACTCAACTAGTCACAAGTTCTAGCCCTAAAATTGATTTTATGAAGCATCTTAGGCTAGAGTTTGTTAGATTGATGTCTTCTTGTCATGGGTGGATTGCAGTCGCAAGTATTCTATTATGTCATGACAAGATGGAAGTGAAGGAGATGGAGAAGGAGACCATGCTAGAAGAAACCTAAAGAGCTGAGGAGATAAGATGATCATCATGCAATAAGACAAAGGAACACTAGATTATAAAAAAATATGAAAGATCAAGACCACTTTGAAGACTCATTATATTCAAGTCATAAGGAGGAGGAAGAAGAAGAACATTTACCATCTTTTGAAGAAGACAAAAAGAAAGAAACAACCAAAAGTGACTTGACATTGCCATGTCATCATGCAGTCCATGTCATCAGTGTCATATCATGTTATGTCCCAAGTCATCATGTGCCACATCATATTGTGGATTATGTAAATTCCATAATGGAGAAATATAATGTAAATTGGATGTCCAATAGTCATTCATGTAATGTGAAAAGTCATGTAGGAAGTCAAAAGGCCATAGAGAAGTAGAACAATCATGAGGTTAGTCCAACAGTCACAAGGAAGGTGAAGGATCACTCCACTTGTTATATATACACCCTCATTTTACAAGAAGAAAAATTTTCAACTTGGATTCTCCCATAAGGCATTAAAGAGAGAAAGTCAGTACTTTTGAGGAGCAAGTTGTGGCTCCAACGCTCCACTATTGGAGCTAGTGATGTTCATTGTATTCATGTATCTTGGGACTTTTACTTAATACTTGAAGCTTGCTGACCAACATGTTTTCATGCATGGATTGTGAATATTTGTAAGATTTTTCTGTGAATTTTTATGATTCATGTTTGCTTTCACCTATACTAAATTAGCTGAACTATTTCTGTTATTTTAGTGCTTATATAATTGAAAATTTGTTCTAATGGTTGTAACAATCATCACATCTATGTGTACTATTCTGCTTGATGTTAGATGATTCTATTTTTATATTGTGCACCTCTACTAGTGTGGTACTATTACCTCTCTCTTAGAGGCTCACCTTTTCCTCCCTATGTGGTAGAAGAACCTTGGTACACCTACAAATAAACATTCACAAGGCACACTTACTTGCTTTACGCAAAGGCACATACAAACTTCTCTCTCTTGCTAACAACTAAATCCAAGGACAATATATAAGAATATATGGCAACCGAAACGATACTACGGATGGGTATCTTATTTCAAACAGTGTGAATTGTAATTGGGACTTCACATTAGGGAGACCCCCTTAGTTGACAGATTTCCAGAACCGTCAACAAGTAACTTGATTTTTATAAGAAATTTTCGGTGAAAATCACATAAAAGAAATTTTTTTTTGTCGACGCGTTTCGAACCAGCAAGTGTGGTTCATCATCAGGACAAGATGAGAAATCTGATCAAGAAACCTAATTAAATAGACAAGGAAATCTCCATCTAGCTATTGTAACATAACGGCTAGTTTGACTAAAATAATAAATTAAATTAAATTTCATCAAATTAAATTAAATTTTACTATATTTAATTAAATTTTTTTTTTTTTGAGGTTATAATTTAAATCTCATTTAATATTAAAGATTTTTTAATAGATATAATGTTGAAAAGAAATTTTCATATATATATATATATATATATATATATATATATATATATTACTATGAAAAAAATAAATAAATAAAATAAAAATAAAAATAAAAGAAAAAGAAAAATTTTAATTTTTTTAAAACCATAAATAAAATAAATAAATAAATAAATACAATAATAACAAAGATATAAATAAATAACTAACCAAACAAAAATAGTAAAAAAGAATATAAAAATAAATAAATAAGTTTTTATATAATATACTTCATAGCTAAATAAAATCATAAAAGTATATTTAAAAAAATAAATAAATAAATAAATAAAATGAAACGGTTAAAATTTCTAAAAATAAATCAGAAAGAACAGAAAAAGAGAAAGAAAACAGTGATGAGAGGGAGCACAGAAGGAGGAAAAAGAAAAAGGGGGTAGCTAGGAGTGAAGGGTGGGAATCCAGCATCTACTAACACTCCATCCGTCATCCCTGTTAAGGTTGACTGGCCTCTTTTCAATTTCCAAGGCTTCCCTTAACTTGCGGTGGTGGAAATGGTCAATCCTCGCAATAACCTTAGCATTCTCAACACATATATGATGATTTGTCTTTTCGGCATGCTCTGCCAAGGCAAGGGACCGAGATCTACAATGTCTGAGGTCAGCGATATGTTCCTGAATTCTTTGATTAATGGATTGACCAGTTTCCCCAATGTAAGGCGTCCCACAAGAACACGGAATCAAGTAAACACCTTTACTATCCTTAGGGCAAACCGGGTCCTTAACCGATCTAAGCGAGCTCCGAATGGTACGAAGGGGCTTGAAGGTTGAGGAAACATTATGTTTCTTCAAGATTCTAGCGATTTTATCGGTAGTACCTTGAATAAACGGAAGGTGAACTCCAGATAACCGGTCACAAGGATGTTTTTTAACATTAGGAGCTTTTTTAGCTTTTTGAAAAGCTCTAATACAATGGGCCTTGCTATAACCGTTCTATAAAAGTGGCTCACTTAAATTATAAAATCAACATATTTGTAAAAGTGAGAAATCAACATATTTGTAAAGAAGTAAAATATTTGTTTACTCAACAACACCCATTACTATAATTATCAACCTTCACTTTTCATGGGGCACCCTAGTTCTAAACTTCACTTTTAGTGTCATTTTTTTAAACCACTTATTCTTTTGAGAGATTTCAATGTGGATAATCCATATCTATTTTTGAAGTCATCTTACCTGCATATTTTACCAAAACTTTTCTAAGTGATCTCTCACTTACCAAGTGAAGCTACTTCTCCCAAAAATTATGTATGAAGGATATACTATGAAGTGGGGAATTTATCGGCTTACCTTGGGAGAAAAAATTGTCCCTCTTAGTACATTAAATAAATCCATATGGAATAATAAGAATAATGGTGCATGTGGATTAACTAAAATTTCCATCTCCAATGATATTTTGTTTCACCATAAAATATTTGAGACCCCTAATTTAGCATAGAAAAATCTAGACATTCTGATTTGGTAAACACAATGAGATTCAAGCCCACCGTTTCAAAAACCAATTAATTTATTTAAATCTTAGTGATTTATCTCACACTAAATATTTTCTATCTAATTCCAAAACATTTAGATTTCAATTACATAATGTAAGTTAATCAAGATACTTGACCAACTTATCTATGATATTCTTGCAAAGCTTGATATTTCCTATTCTGTTTTTTAATTTATTTTTCACTCCACAAAAGAAGTTCTTATTAGTGAAGTGACAAATTTCTAAATGATTTATCTTGAATTTTATTATTATTCTTTAGTTGAATGTAAATATAAACTCATGCATATTAAGTGATCGGAAATGTAGGTATCTCTAGAAAATCGTTAGTGATAAAATATATGGATTAAGCCAAGAATATAAAGAAGCAACATCCTTGTAACAATGAAAAAATAAAGGTCCTGGAAACCCCTTAGCCAAATCCTAGTCCTAATGGTGAGAAAGGAACTAAATCAAAAATAAAGAAGACAAAGATATGTTGCAATATTTGTAGAAGAGATTATCATTTGGGGTCAAAATGTTTAAGAATATGAAAGCCTTAGAAGCATCAATGAAGAAGCATGACATCAATCTTGATGCTTCTTCTTTCAATTATTATTCTCATGGGCATGCACTTTTTGCTTCTATTTCTTTCAATGAAAAATCTACTTCTTCTTTAGATAAGTGGGTTACAACTTTTGGAGGATCTTATCATATGGTTTATGATAAAGGCATATCTTTTATCTTAATGAATGTAACACCAAATAAATACTTGTTGGTGATGATCAATCCTGAGTATTGTAAAGTTTGGAATGGTTCAACTAGATGATGGTCATTTTAATGTGTATTATGTGTTTCTTTTTTTCATGCAACTTTCTATTAGTGTATCAAATCACTCATTTAAGTGAAGGTAAAATATTACATTTTTCACATCGCCAAGTTTTGATCAAGGATTTAAAAGATCGTAAGAATGTTCTAACATATAGAACTATTGTTGATGTTATTCGATTGTATAGATTTGATAACTTTGGTCATTATATTTCCCATCAATTTTTATTTCTCATAGCAATAACTTGAGTAAAATTTGGAATAAGCAATCCAATCATATAAACTATTGTTCATTGCAAGAACTATGAAATCAAAATATGTTAATTGGTGCTCATATTTTTTCTTATAGATATTTTGTTTGTTCCATTTATGTTCTCAAGAAACATTACTGGGACAATTTTGATAAACATGCATCTACCCTCTTGCATCTTATTCATAGTGATTTTCTTTGTATGCTTCCTTCTGCTCCTTTATCTAGCATCAAGTAATTCTTAATTTTCACAATAATTTTTCCAATTGCACTTAAGTTTCTTTGTTAAAACTTAAAAGTGAATTTTTTGGCATGTTTGTGACCTCCGAGGTCCTTGTATACAAATAATATGGATATCAACTTTAGAAGTTGAGAATAGATAGTGATGGAATATATGTTAACCACAAATTCATTACAACTTAATACTTTGCATAATACATTCATATGCAACATATTGTTCCTTATATACCATAACAAATAACATTATTTGGAGAAATAATTACACGTTAAAGTTAATGGCAAGTTATATGATTCAATCTAAGGAATTAAGTCCAATTTTTGGGTGGAAGCCATTTATTGTGCAAGCCATGGTAAATCTCACTCCCATAAATTCTTTGAACAATATAACACCACAATAAGTATCTGAGTCAAATCAAGCTAAATATAGTCAAACAACTTGAGCTCAAGTGGTAGAAGCACATATTGCATTTTTTGTCGTGGCAGGTTCAAATCTCCAGAGACATGCTCTAATTGGTGAAAATTGTGAAAAAAGTCATATAAACAAGTTCTACTAGGTATTCCCATACCCATTTCGTTAAAAATAAATTAAGCCAAATGTAATTCACTTTTGTGTATTTGGTTGTGAAGCATGGGCTCACATGCTTGATGAGAAAAGGAAATTACTACAACCTAAGAGTGAGAAGTACATTTTGGTTAGAAACTCTAAACATGTACAAGGTTATAGACTTATTCAACCTCAATTCAATGAAATTATTATTAGGAGAAATGTTTGTGAAACCAATGCAACATTTTTCCATGAACCATATTCAACACTTGTGCAATCTTTTATTCCTAAATTTTTGGCTAGCCTCCTATTCTAGTTTCTTTTTAAGATGATACCTATGAGGGTGAAAATCCACCTTTGCCTATAAACCTTCCTGTATTTTGTCTATTGAGCATGAACCTACACCAACACCACCACTTCATCTATTGGTCCACATAACATATGAAGTAGTTGATAATATTGTTGGTGATCCTTCAAATTGATGTCATGGACATTCATAATTATAGTGGTCCTCCTCTCTTTTGGATCAAGTTTGAGAGACTCGTGTTTCAAAAAAAATTGCAGAATCCTCTATCCATGTAAATTGGATTGCTAAAATGATATTATTCCTTAAATGGAAAATGATACTTTGGATCTTGTGTCTCATTTGAAAGGAAGAAAACTTGTCAATTGTAAATGGGTGTATAAAGTTAAGTATGCATCATATGGAAGTGTTAAAAGACATAATACCTAATTAGTTTCCAAATGATTTTATTTAGTGAAAATTATTGATTCTAATGAAACCTTTGTACTCATAACCAAAATGAATTCCATATACCTTGATCTACACCTTAACGCTTAATATAAAAGGGAAGTCCATCAAATGGATGTTAAACTTGCAAACGGATTTGCAAGAATATATTCACATGGACCAAATTTTGAGCTATATAAAACAACTCCAACTTTATTTTTCACCTTAATAGATATCATGATGGATTTAAAAAAAAATAGGCTTGATATACTAAAATGGATAGATTTATTTTTGACACCATCCTATCTAGATGTCATTCCAACCTCAATATCTATATCAAGAAATCTAGTGACCATCTCATATTTTTTTTTCTTTATGTTAATGTTATACTCATTGATGGTGACCTCAAACTTTTAAGCCATTGAAATCCAATATTGAGAAGAAATTTTAAATGAAATACTTAAACTAAGGGCATTAACACTATTTTCTTGGCCTATAAGTATAACAGATTTGGGATGGAATTTCCCTCCCCAAGCTAAGTATGCATATGACTTCTTCACCAATTTCACATCGAAAATTATTAGCCAACCACATTTCCTCTTCAACCTAGATTCAAAATTGATACCAAAGTGATTCAGATTTATGTAGGAACACAATGAAATACATAAATACACATAAACGCAGAGATGCAGCAAAAATAGAACTTCATTTCATTAATAAAAAAGAACTAAAATATGCTTATAGATAGAATGAAAATAAACTAGCTAGGGCATTGGTAGCTTATCTTTGAGAAGAGAAGTGGCGAATACAGGCCTCTGAGTTGTGTTACAATGAGGCTCAAAGGCCTATTTATTTTTTAGTAACAATGGAAATCCCTAAACATCCAAAGACCTAACCCTAGGAGGAGAAACACAAAAACTATGGGCCCTGTTTGTGTAAATTGGTACCATTCAACTTCCCATGGATGCAACTTTGGCATATGATCTTTGTTTGACGTGCTTAATAACTCGTTAGAAATATCTATCCAAGGAATGCAAATTTTGAGTGAGCAACATCAAAGTAACTTTCATGTTGCTCCCATTTTTCCCAAAAAACGTCGTTTAGGGCCTCAAAACGGCTCTCGAACTTCAAGACCCAAAAAATGCTAAAAATAGTAAACTATTTTATAATTAAGGAAACTGAAAAACTAAAAGAAACAATGGTAGGGGTCCAAGTGGAAAAGGCGGGTGGCCACCAATATCCACGTGGATCATTCCTCCCACCTTAGGAAGCAATTGCCCCCATTGCATTGAGTTCTTCCCTGAGATGAGGAAAATTCTGCTGAACTTGGTCCCTGGTGAGCTTCTTGCCTTGGTGAAGGAGTTGGCCTGCTTTGAAAACTCGATATAGTGGGATCCTTTGTTGTCGGGTGTGCTGAATACACTAAATGAAGTTGTTCGCCTTGTCAGCCTCAAACTGGACATGAGTTGAATCTGCCCGAGTAGCCGAAAAATGGCATGAATACCTCAATGGGACATAGTGACTAGAATCCTAAGCCCACCTAAAAGGGGCTATGGCTAGTTGAGATATGGAGAGCCCGATTATAGCTTTGTTCTACATAAGGGAGGCTCTTATTCGATGTGCGTGGATGCTTTGAGTTGTACATGCACAGAATGTGTACGATCATCCGGTTAACGACCTATGTTTGGCCATCAGGAAAGTTGTGGACTTGGTGAGATTGGTGTCAAGCATCGAACAAAGGCTGGACCAAAATGTACTAAAGAACTTGCTATCCTGATCTGATATGATAGACTGTGGGATACCAAATTATACCCACACTCGTTTAAAGAAGAGTTTAGCAGTGGCTTCTGCTGTGATATTCTTCCTGCAGCCTGTCATAATCGCCATCTTTGAGAATTTGTCGAAGACCACAAAAACACAGTCATTACCATGCTTAGTAGAAGGAAGGCCCGACATGAAATCCATGGATATCGATTCCCAAGGTCGACTACAGGTAGGCCGCAGATTATAGAGGCCTTACTTCTTGATGGTCGGCTTGGCAATGGCGCAGACAATGCAGGACTTGATGTACTTCTCGACATCCTGTTGAAGGTTTGGCCAATAGAAATACTTCTGAAGTACTGCCATTGTTTTCTCAACCCCAAAATTCCCATTGACTCGATTGTAGTGTGCTTCCCAAATCATCTTGGCACACTCGCTTGAAGGAACACAAGGGTGTCCCAGGTGACATAGCAGGGCATCTTGGAGGTGAAAATATGGAACTTGATTACCCTCCAAAGGCGTATTTTATGTGTGTTCAAATTCTGGATCGCTTTGGTAGAGAAGAAGCCAATTGGAAGTCTCGTGCCCACAAGAGTTTGGCACAGTGGTTAGCCCCATGAGTGGTGGTCGGATAAGGTAGTCTACAACATTATTGGTGCTGCCATTCTTGTACTTGATGTTCAAATGAAATTGTTGTAGGTATGGGGACCACTTCTGATGGCGATCATTCTGCAACTTCCCTTGTGTCTATATGAATTGCAGGGGCAGTGCTATGTGTGGATGAATGTTTCCTTTCCCAAAATTTAATGCTTCCATTGTCAGCAAGCCTGCACAATGGAATACATCTCTTTTTCATAAGTGGGATACTTCGGGACTATGTTGGAAAGTGTCTCACTATGATATGCCACTGGATGCTCCTATTGAGTAAGAAATTCCCCAATAGCATAGTCAAAGGCATCTGTCTCGATCTCAAATGGTTGTTGCAAGTCTGGTAATGTAATCACTGTCGTAGAGTAGAGGGGATGCTTCAAATCTACGAATGCCTTCTGTTGAGATTCATTCCGAAAGAAATTTTCTTTTGCCCCTCCCTTCGTGACTTGACTCAAGGGCTAAGTGATATGAGAGAATCCCAACACGAACCTACGGTATAAATTGGAAAGACCCAAAAAGATGTGGAGCTCTATTAGAGTGGTTGGGGTGGGCCAGTCCTGAATGACTTGGATCTTGGATGGATCCAGATGCACCCCCCACTCATCAATAATGTATCCAAGATACTAAACCTGGGTCATGCGAAAAGTTCACTTCTCCAAATTGGCACACAACTTCTATTGCCACAGTGTTTGGAGGACCCATCCGATGTGGTGGATATGTTCTTCCCAAGTCTGGCTCAAGATCAGGATGTCATCCAAGTATACCAATAAAAATGAGTTAGTTAATGGCCGCAATTTTTCCTCCATCAGCCTCATGAAGGTTGCAAGGGAATTTTTCAACTCGAAAGGCATGACCAACCATTCGAAAAGGCCCTCCTTAGATTTGAAGGTACTATTACACATATAAGAGGGTTCGATTGGTATTTGGTGATACCCAGACTTCAAGTCGATATTATTGAAATATTTTTCCCCCTTGAGTTGGTCCATAAGGTCATCAATATGTGGGATCGGGTTCCTATTCTGGACAATGATCTTGTTCAATGCCTGAAAGTCAATAGAGAGTATTCAAGTCCCATCCTTCTTCTGCACCGACATGATCGGCCTCCCACATGGCGATGGACTCAGCTGGATGTGACCTTTCTACAACAACTCCTGAATTTGCCTCTTGATTTCATCATTCTCCATAATAGAGCATCGATAGATTGGTCCATTGGGCAACAGTGTACCTGGGGTCAGATCGATGGAGTGGTTGACCTGATAGTGCAGAGGCACCCCTGCAGGGGAGGTGAAGATGTCCTCATACTCCTCCACGACCTTGTCCATATGTTGTTGCCTTATGGAGGATCCCTGTCTGGAGGTCGTGGCCACAGTCTTCTTCTTTCCTTTAGGGCGGATCATCAGGAAAAAAAATTTCCTGGTTCTTGAAATAAGCTTACTGCACTGTTTTGAAGTAACCAGAGAGATGGTGGTAGGCGGTGCTACCTCCGGTATCCTATACAACTTATTTCCCAAAGTAACAATAACACCATGAGATTTTCAATCATACACAATATTTTTCTTCCACAAGTATGGTTGGCCTAATAATACATCCGAAACATCAAGAGGAGCAATGTCACATAATACCTCATTCACGAAGGGCTTGATGTTGTAGGGAAGGCGACACTACTAGCTGACGCGGATATCCCATCCTTGGTGAAGCCACTTGATGGTGTGCGGTTGTGGGTGTGCTATTTTTGGCAAGCCCAAATGCTTCATGACCTCTTTTGAGATGAGGTTATTTTGAATCCCGCTATCAATAATGAACTGCAGTGGCGAACCCTTTACCCACATATGGGAATGGAAGAGGCACTCCTCCTCCTCTGGATCTTCTGGTTCCTCCTTCTATATCTTCATGGTGGTGACGATGGCATTGGGCTACACATTGATAATATTCTTCCCTTTTTCATTCCCCTTATTGGGTTCTGATTAAGAGTCAGAGCATGCATCTGATTTTGAAGCCTTTGACTCGGCCACCAGTGACTACTTAGCCCAAAACTCACTTATGTTGTGAGTGGGGCTCTCATGGAACTCACACCACTTCCTTGTGTCCTTCTTTGGCTTCGCGATGTTGTTATTTTCTTGCAGATTTCTATATTCTCGGGCCACCTTACCTTGGCTTTGACCTTTGTTCTGCGGTTTGGTGGCACCTTTCCTTACTTCTGATTCGCAAATCCAAAGTCTCGCTTCTTCTGTTTGAACTTTTTCTCAATCTTGGTAGCATACCAGTATGCCACACCAAGCGAGGAGATGTCGAGGAACTCCATTTCCTCTTGAATGTATTTGTGCAGAAAACTGTAGCACTACAACACCAAATGTTTCTCCGAATCTTTGATATCTAACTTTTTGCACAGGGTATGAAACAAATTCGTTAGATCATGCACATCTTGATCCCTTTGCTTCTGCAGCATAGTCCATTGCATGTATTTTTCCTCACATCTCCCCACGAGATAATATTATTCCTTAATGGTGTCTCGGAAATAATTCTAAGTGGTTGTGGCCGAGAACAGAGAGGGTTACCCCTTGCCATTTTTATCACAATATGTTTCCCACCAGTCCTTGACATGGGGGGTGGCTTTGGGGAGTGAAAAAGTAATCCTTTCTCGGTCAGAAAAGTCATGAACCAAGTAATATCCTTATAACCATCTATCTATGACATCTCCATCTATTTGGCCCTCAAATATGAATGTCAAAGTTTACTTGTGCCTTAAAAGGAGTGGCGCTTCCAGAGTGGCTATTGGATGTAGCTGCACTGACGGTGGGTAGTCATTGAAGGATTAAGGAAAAGTTATCCATCATCGCATTCCTTTTTTTCTCAAGGGCCTCCTCGCGCAATATTTTGATAGGATCTCCTGCTCCCTCATCTTTATTTTCTTCCCCCATGGGCGGTCGTCGGGGTTTGTGAGGCTGATCTTGTAAAGGTTCAACTAGATCAAGCCCTAAATCCTTATACCCTGACCTAGTTGGGAACATGAAAAGAAGGATCGAGAAAGAGCAGACTACTCTGATACCGCTGATTCGGATTTATGTAGGAACAAAATGAAATACATAAATACACATAAACACAAATATGTAGTAGAAATAAAAATTCATTTCATTAATAACAAATAACTGAAATATTCCTGGATGCGAGTGTCAATTAAATTTTAATGAGCCAGGCAAGTTGATGGAGTTATGGGCCGACAAGTGGCATAGCCACATGGCCACCCATAAACTCACACAACCTGTATTTATTGCCTCTGGCGTCATTTTTTGCAGCGCATTAACACTGCTCTCCGGTCGATTCTCCCCTATCGATGTTTTAATGCCGCTCCTCACCATGGTCACTCCAAGAAATTCCTCATTCACCCCTGTGCCGTTAACTTGCATTTTTCCTCCCAGTGTTTTAGATCCGAGCTCGCGCACGACGATGGGAAGACGATGCCATCTCCTTTGCTGTATTGAACTGGTGTCTGGCCTCCATTTCTCGCCTGGACCGCTTTGCAATCTGCACTTTGCCTCAAAACCTTGCTCCTCTGTTACCTCGACCCTCTCTGCGTCAGTGTCCAATTCTCATAGAGTCAGCATCCCTCATCTTCACCAACGAATGCGATGCTGCAGAGGCAGCAGCCGTGGAAAAATTGTGTGGTCATCGCCCTCGTCCTACTCTGACTCCTCCTCTCCATCGCTCAACAATTCTCTGGGCCGTTACCCGGCTACTCGTAGTGATCTCGGTCGTGCCAGGAATGTTGGCCAGTCCAGTTCCTAGCTCGCTCATGCTCTTCCACCAGCCAACCTCCAGATGTTGCACCATCCAGTTGACTCTTCCCCTTCGCAGCCCACCATCTATGCCACTCCGGTCATGCCCAGTCAGTCAGCTCAGTTTCATTTCTCGTGTAATATGGACCGCCCTCGTATCATTGCAACCATCACGGTCTCCTTCAAAGAGGAACCACCCATCACTAAGTTGTAGAAGAATGCTGATGGTCAGGGCGTGCCCCTTTCAAGAATCCGAAGCAGGAACAAGGACAGCAGCAACAGTGACGAATGGGAATGCAGCCACCTCAACACTTCAATGAAAGCTGAGAACAACACTATGGTAAAGCATGCTGAGGAGGATGATATCGACGAATAAAGATGTCTGATTGTCGAAGAACACCCACCTTCCCCATGATATTTAGGCAATCAGGTTCTGTTAGTTGTTCAATTTCAAGTTCCAAGTTTTGCGTTTTTGCTTTGAATATTGCAAGGCCGACGTCTAAGTTTCTAGGCAGTTTCGTTTTTGCTTTGAATATTTTAAAATATGCACTTTCACTCTATGTTTTTCTGGTTTCCCCTGCTTGGGCAGCGACTAAACTCTTGAATGGACTGGTTTCCCACTTCTGGGCAGTCAATTTTCCTGTTTTTCATGCTGAATTATGCCAAGAACATGGCTAGCACTGCAGAGGCATGAGCCTCCTTGTACTCTTTTGTTACACTAATAGAACTTAGACTTATTTAGAAAAAAAAAACAAATAACTGAAATATGCTTACAGATAGAATGGAAATAAACTAGCTAGGGTGTTGGTAGCTTATCTCTGAAAAGAGATGTGGTGGCTACAAGCCTATGTAATGTGTTACAATGAGGCTCGAAGACCTATTTATTATTGAGGAACAATGGAAAACCCTAAAAATCCAAAGACCTAACCCTAGGTGATGAAACACCAAAACTATGGGCCTCGTTTGGGTAAATCGGTACATCAACTTCCCAGGGACGTAACTTTGGCATATGATCTCCATTTGACATGCTCAATACCTCATTAGAAATATCTATCCGAGGAATACAACTTTTGAGTGAGAAACATCAAAGGAAATTTCAATTTTCTCTTGGTTTTCCCAAAAAACATCTTTTAGGGCCTGAAAACGGCTTCAAAAGTTCAGGACTCGAAAAACTGCTAAAAATAGTAAATTGTGCTATAATTAAGGAAAATAAAAAACTGAAAGAAACAATGGTGTGGGTCCAAGTGGAAAAGTTGGGTGGCCACCAATATCCACCTGGATCACAAAGGTAATACACCCAAAGTAGATGTAAATTTTTTATTGTAAAATCAGTTTGTTTGTAGCCTTTTTCATTTAATACATACCTATCATGATATTTCCTTTGTTATTGGTCTTGTTGTTTGGCATATGAAAACACCCCATGGGAGACATTCTAAACTCGCTAAAAGGATAAATCGATATTTTCGAGACATAATTCAATTTGGAATATATTACAATTCAATAAGGACCCTTAAACTAAAATAAGAAACTAGCCATTCAACCATCTAGATCTAAAAATATCCATTTACATCCCAAAAAATCCTAATAAAATTTGAAGTACAATATCTACAAGAAGCTCCTAAAAAATTAAATACATTTAAATTACATGATAATTATTAGAAGATGAAGGGTTAGCAACAATTCCCTGATCAATTTCTTCAAAAGGAACAACATTTAAATCTAGAACATAGCCCATAAGTAAAGAAGAGAAGTGTGTTGGGAAGGAACTACCCCATTGGATCTATCTTGAAGAAAGTTTGAGATCCACTCACTATTATCAAAGAGCCACCAAATCGTCATTAATTCCTTGCATTTTAAACTGTTGTTCTTCCAATAATTTCATAACCATCATTAATGAAGATGTAATGCAATTATGTTGTAGTTGAAGATGCGGTATGTTTTGTTGAGTTTGAGTAAGGGCCTATGCCTAATCCTATTTCTCCATGTTGAAAAAATCCAAACAAAACTATAACACCAATGGTACTATGAGCCACCATGCTACCACATCAATTCCTAAATTTCCAGATGAAACTACAATTAAGCCTACCACACAAAGGCAACCTGAAAAGACCCTAACTGCACTATTGAATCTACTTGAAGGGGGCTAGAATCTAGAGATGAGGAGATCGAATGACCCCTGGTGCCAAGACAACAACTAAATGAAAAACATGGCACCAACTAAATCCATAAAGCACATTTTCCACACTTTAAACACCATTGACGCAGGATTCCACCATGATTCCACAACTTCTTGAAAATTTCGAAATGAAACCTTGACAATAATAGCCTCACAAAGACAAGTTATAGAAACTATTACAGAACCACCAAACTGACTTGTGGGGGAGGATATAAATAAGCAGAAAATATATCTAGGCACCAAGACAACATTTGAATGTAAAGAAGGAAAAATTCCAAGTTCTTAGAGGACATTGTCCAAACTAGAATAGCAATATCCTTGAAATGCCAAGATTGGTGGAAGTTCCTCGGAGGAACCCATGGGGGCATCACCTCAACCCTTGCCTTCACCTTATACCCCCAGAGGGCACACAATGTCCTAAAAAGGAGAACAATGGACCTAATTAAGATATTACCAAGGAACCTAAATGCAGCAACAAGCCCACTGACTTCCTCACAGAGTGTGAGAACAATATTTATGCTATTCTTAGATTGAAACACAAATTTAAATTAGAACCTAGGATAATAGGACCTATGGTAGTAATTAGATAGAGTAACCATATCTTGAATTGGAAATTTTCTAACATGTTGACTTAATACATCCCACACAAAGTGTTGTAGCCAAGAAATACCTGAAATTTCAAAGCATTTCTCCCATTGCTGCATGAAATGATGTTGGATTGTCATTTCTTATATTTCCACCATTATGGAGCTCATGTTTTTTAGGTCCAATTCATGCCAAAGGACAGTGGAAAGTTGAATCCCCTTCTCCTATTATGGGAACCGAGAAACCCATGATTACAGAATGGATGTTGTGTTAACCCCACCCACCTTTCTATGTAGAGAAATGAAATGCATTTCCTTGATCATGAAGTTATGTCGTCTTGTAACTACAACATGGGTGTGCATGAAGAACACATGGACGGGGGGGCATACCATTAGATCCAAACTATTCCTCAACCATTTGAATTGGCCACTTCCAACAGTTCGTTGATTTATTTTTTTAATAACAATGATGAGTACGTTGACCCCCACCCAAGATCTTTGTGAGAAATTAAAATTTCATTGGACAAAAGAAAATTATAATTGATTGTTAAGTAGTAGCGATCCTATTGATAGTTTAACTTCTTGGTTTTCCATAGCATTTCCTTGATATTGTTAGTTATTAAGACATAATAACCTTGAAATTCAGAGAATTGAGCAAGAATACTTCCTATCCTTCCAAGGATTGAATTGATAAAAGGATCCTTAGGTTGGGATCCATTTCATAGATGATTGATTATAAGCTTGTAATTCTTTATCATTAAAATAATTTCAATATTATTTGACTTGGCCAAAAAAAGATCTTGAAATAATCCATAAGATTCCACTTAGTTCTTAGTATCAATCCCTGACCTCCAAGAAAAACTTGTTTCAATTTCTTCTCCAAAATTTAAATAACAATTGTGTACCTAACACCTCTCCACTTGATTAAAAAGAATTAAATAATAAATACAATAACATGATTGCTTATATAATAACCATTTTACATACATAAGCTTATAACATTATATAAAAGAAGGTTTTTCCATCATACTTGGTGCTTCATATAAATTAAGAGTATATCCTTTATAAAAAAAAAAATGTTTTAAGTATATTTATGATCAAACAAAAGTTACATTTTGGAAGCTACTTGGGGCAACATTTTCTAATTCGAGTCATTCTTTTCATTATTTCTTTTTAAATTTTCCAGGTTATTATGAAAATGGATATTTTTTATTGGAATTAAATTCGTTTGATCGGAGGATTTGTCATTGTAACATCCTGAACTAATTAAATCTTAATTGCTTATATTAGTAATTTTAATTTATTTGATTAAATCAATTTTAAAAAATCTATATTTTAATTTCTAATTATAAAATTATTATTTTTAATTAAAAAATGATTATTCTATTTTTTTTAATAATTTTTTTTTTAACAAATTAAATTTAAATAGCATAAGTTTAACTTAATTTTTGATTTGAGATTAAATCTTACAAGATGCAAATCTCTTTCTAATCAGAGAACTTGAGAAAATATTTTCTCTTGATAAATTTCAAGATGAATCTATGTTAGTATTAAATAATACACTAATAAAATGTTTTACTTATAATAAATTTTTATTTCACTTGTTTATATAATATATATGTAGTTTACATTGAAATAAGTTTTATATGATTCATATTCTCCACATTAAAATTGGAAAATATGCCCCTTATTATTTGGAAATAAAACATATATCATATATGTTACATGTTATTTTTATTATTATATTTTTTAAAATGTTACATATCAACTCTATATTAAACATTAAAGAAATTACAAATTTCCCTCATAATTTTAATTAGAAAACACCTATTAATATAATAAGAACTTTCTTTCTTTTTCTCTATTTAAGTTAAAATCTTTTACTCAACATGCATTTGATTTAAAACCACATCAAACTTTTTAAATGTATCAAATCCATATTAAAAATGAAACATGTGCTATGTAGTAGCTAGTAACTGTCTCTTAGTTTAAATATAGCTAATTGGAGTCTGAACTCCTAAGACTGTGAGTTGATGAATTAAAACCTTCATAAAATATAGAAATGAAAGTAAAAATGTTGTGCTAAATGGTACTTTTTGGTGAGCACCCTACCTCATTGGTTGTAATGAAACTTTATAACTTTATTTCTTTAGCTATGTTTTCTTCAAATTGACATGGAAAAACTTAGCTTCAAGTGAATGGGATGTCAATTCCAAGAAACTTGTTTTGCACCACCATTTGTCTCCTACAAAGTTCATGGACATTGTATATGATTGGTATAAAGTTGAATGTAATTGTGTTTGTGGAAGTGAAGACAAAATACAGGGGAATATGGAACAAAAATTTTATTGTCTTTTCTCAAATGACGTTTTCTTTTGCAAAGAAAAATGGAGTTTGGATGATCTATAATTTGTGAATTAGTATTAAATTAATTTTTAAATTAAATTGTAAATATAAGTTCATTAATATTTGTGAATAATAAGCAATAGCAATTTTTTTACTATTAATTTAATAACTAAATTATAACTAGCACAATTGTATAAATTAAATCACTAGTAACTATATAAAGATATCAAAACATTTAGTTTTTGATCAAAATATTTAGTTTCTAAAACATTTCATATTGAGATTCTTTTTTCGGAATTTACTCCACAATTTTCATTTTTATGTCAACGTTTGGAGTCTATAACAAAACTAATCTTGAGGACAAAATTTATAGAGGAGAGTGAGAAAGATAAGGAACAAATATGGGTAGAATGAAATGGATTGATAGGGAGCTGACCAATTAACCCTAAAATAATAATAAAAAATAATTTAAAAATATATATTATATAATAGAAAATTTATTGTATTAGAGAATTGTTGTTTAAAATATGTTAGTTGTAACTTAATAATAAAGTTAGTAAATATTACCTTTGGAATTTGCTATTTAGTAATATATCAATATTGATTAGAATTGATGTAGTTAATAGTTGCTTATTTAAATTATGAGTGATTATTGATTTTTAATTTTAATATTGAGTTAGATTTTTATTTATTATTATATATATGCTATACTTACTGGATTACTTTAGAAATTGTCAAGGATGGTAAGGGAAGAGAAGTGGAAAGGGAGGTAGGTTGGCCTTGATTACAATGGTGGGGTATTGAGTAAGAAAGGTGATTCAAATCTTTCTTAATTCTAAATCTCCATCTCTATTGAGACCTTGAGGGTGTTTAATAATTTCAAGGGCTTCTCGTATTTTTCGATTATATTGATGTTCTTCCTTGGCAATTATCTTGGTGTCTTCTAGGAAAATATGGTGACATGTTTTGGATGAGTGTTCAGCGAGAGCTGAAGACCGAGTTCTACCATTTTTGATGTCAGCGCCATGTTCTTTTACTCTTATTCTGAAAGATCTTCCAGTATATCCAATGTAACATTTTCCACACGAACATGTGATCTTATAGACTCCCTTGTGTTGGAGGAGGTTTGTATTGTCTTTTACTAATCTCATCCTTTGCCCTATGGTTTTCATGGGATTGTGCAAGGTATCTATGTATTTCTTTTTGAGAATATTAGCAAGCTTATCAGTGAATCCTTGGATGTAAGGAAGAAAAACCTTCATATCAGAATATTGGGGGATTGTAATAGGGGGTCTAGCCTCATTTTAGATTCTAGCTCTCTTGATGGACCTGATGATGTATTTATATTTATACATATATTGGAAAAATTATACTTTACTCAAATACTTGATTTCTTCCTTAACATGCTTAACATCTGATATCCTCAATTCCATTGTGAAGAGGGTATTGAGTACCTGCATATTTGTGTCGGATGATGGTGTGACTTAGCATGTAGATAATTATCAATGTGAGCTTTCGTTCTGAACACCTTGTGTCCAAGAAATCCATCTTCTTTTCTAAGGAGGAGAGCGTCCAAGAATGCAATTCTATTATTTTCCTCAACTTCCGTAGTGAACTTAATGTCTTTAGATATACTATTAAGGTTGTCTAGAAATTTTCTTAGCTCATGGTCCCCATGCGGCCAATTGACACTGGTGTCATCCACAAACATTTTATATTGTCAAAAATAAGAATATATAAGTTTTGTCTATGATTTGTGATTTAGTATTAAATTGGTTGAATTTGACACATTCATTTCGAATAAAACCAAGAATAAGTTTCAGTATATTAAAGAGATTTAACAAAATTAACACGTTAAATTTTTGCATGCTAACTAACACCAATATACCCTGTTGCAATAGTTTGAATCCCATACTCCAACCTCTGCACCAAAAAATTTGAATCCCCTAAAATGAAATGAGGAGCTCCAATACATTGCATTGAATTTTTTGCTAACCAAGTGTCCACCTCTTGTAACATAACCCCATAAGAAAATTATTTAAATATATTTATATATATCGTATTCACATTTACTGTTACAATTTCAAAGTAATTCTTTCTGTAATTTTACAACGAGTTAGTTTTACTATAGTTGTTCAGTCAACTCTTTACTACTTAACATACGGGCTCAACCATACACAAACTAATTGTCTTGTTTTCCAAGGTAAAGCATTATCCATATGTTTACAACTTATCATGAACTTTAATATGGTTAAGTATAGTGATCCTTGCATCCCTCTTCTTGCTGCATATATATATATATATATATATATATATATATATATATATATAGTGTTATAGCCCCATTTACTCTGGCCTTAGGTGGAACCCACAATCATTTCAGCGTGATACTGGTTGGTATTCTAGGCATATGGGTTATGATTTTGATGGTAAATATTTCAACCTTCGTTTTTTTATCATTTCTTAGTCATAAATATCCAAACCCTCCAGAAGTGTGAGTTGTCACACATAATTGTGATTGACGTGTATAGCCTATGACGTTATTGCATTGGAGACATATCCATCATCTTTTCGATTAGGGTTACAATCAATGAATACTATCATTTGAGTTACTTTTTGGTAACTAACTCCTCATCGCCACATCACATTATTCTCCCTCTTTGATGCTCTGATGGTTCTACAAGTTGAACCCTTACCTGCTATGTTTTTTACAGGGAAGCTTTACTCATCAATGATGTCCATGGTAAAGGTTATAATTTCTTTACTGTTTGGTTGTTTCATTGTGTTCACAATTTAACGAGTTGTGTTTGAATTTTATTTAAGGGTTTCTATTTCTACTTCCAATTTTTGTGGTCTGAACTTATTGGTTCTTCCATTACTCTGTATGACTCTCGAGATTCTGAGGCATACAATTGAGGTTATGCTTTCCATAATTCCAACCTTTGATAAATTACTCGACAAGGTAATCCATTAACAATCTAATTGTTCAATCTTGCAAAGATTATATGTCTTATAATTTAATATTCTCAAATTTACATTATGGAAATTTCTGACAATTTTCTAGGGTTTTTTCAAGGGTTTTTGGGCGAATTGTAGTATACATGTTGTTCACTCTTCTGACCAGGTAACACCACTATTCTCACAATTAATTCTTAAGTGATTACAAGTTTTCTCCTCAAGTTAACTTTTAATATTTTCTCTCACTGAATTTATAGAGTTATCTTCCTGGAGAAGTTCCAATCCCCTTACAGGTATTAGTTAGCAATGATCCTTTACTTCATTTTCAGTGTTATTCAGTTTACTTCCCTCTATAATGTTCCTAATTTCATTACTTCGGTAAATGTGCATGTATTATTTTTTTTCTTTTGAGCCAATCACCAGAAGAAAAGGTTTGATAATCATTTCAATTACCAGGTTTTTCTAACCCTAAGCCCTTCCCTCTTATCACAGGTTGACATAATCCCATCTCATGTCATGGGTTTTGGAGTTCTTGATTATTAGATTTAGAAATTTAGGTCACGTATTAAACAAACTTGGTCGTAGACCTTCATAGTTTATTAGGACTACTTGTTTTCTCGACCTTTTGTCACAACCTCTCTAAATATATATAATCAAATTAAGTGTCGATATATATATCGATTACACATTATTCACAATTCTAGACTAGAAACTCATATTCTGAGTTTGTAACTTATCAGAAGTTTTTTTTTTTGGTTCTTCGATAAAAGTAGTTCAACGAGACTTACTATGCAATAGTTATTTATTTCTACTCTGTTGTCTAAAGTCGTCCATTAATATTTTATTTAGTACAAAGTTATATGGTTCTTCCTATTCTTGGTTGATTCCTTCTTATATTATAAAGAGCGATAATTCTTGTTCTGAGATTGTAATTTATATACAATTAATTAATGTTATATTTCTTATATCAAATGGGACTTATTGACTTTGAATTCTCTCTAGAGGTTAATAAGAATTTCCTTATTCGTTGTATATACATATATACACTTATGAGTACTTTTAGTTCACTCTATATTTACAATAGAATCTAAAAAACAAAGTGGGTATGGGTTTCCTCTACAATATTATGTTTTCATTGGTATGTTGTTCAATCTCTTATTAATATCAACAAATAATAGGAGAAGCATTCCTTATTGAAAAAACCACAAGCACAAGCATTCCTACTTTTCATTACTTTTCCTTGTAAGAACCACTACCTTACTATCATCATCAAATGAAAACTGTAGAAACCAGTATAACTACAAAATTATCATTTTTTCTGTCTATCCATCCAAAAAATCAATAAATATTTAGAACATACTCAATATTTATAATTACAAATAGATTTAGGAGTTCTAGGAAATTTAAAATATACTCATCTAAATGGGTTCAGACAGCTCTATCCTAGAACTCACAAACTCACAAGTTTGTCTTAGGGTTTCCACTGGCTCTCAGACTAGCTCAAGAATACCTCACTAGTAGTGTCCTGCCTCACCTTCATAGCGTTAGTTCTTGAACTCCTTCTCCCTTTTCTTCGAGATTCTTTTCCACTGAGATGTTTTATCTCTAGGGAGAGAGGAAATAATTGTCCTCTAAGGTAACTGAAAATTTTCATTTACGGTCTTTTCCCATGAATTCCAAGACTTTACATAACCACTTTTATATAAAATAAAAATAAAGTTTAAATATTAAAGTTTCCCACGTTGTCTTCCCGCACAACTCACTGATTACCAAGTCTTTGCAGTAGAAGTAAGAAGTTAAATATTCACTTTTAACGGAGGGGTATTACACCTCTGCTACAATTTCAAATCCAAATGCTCACCGTTGGGACTCACGATTTTCGTTAGACCAAAACACAACACGTTAGTCTCCGCTACAATCGCCAAAGTTAGGATCCACGAGAGGCGGTTATTCCATGTTGCAAAACACATGGGGAGCGTTGAACCCATTGTCCAACAATCTCCCCCCCAACGTGAGTCAGGCGAGTTTCAAACTCGAGACCTGTCGCTCTGATACCAATTGTTGGAACTCACGATTTTCGTTATACTAAAACCCACAGGTTTTAGTCTTCGCTACAATCGCCAAAAGTTAGGATCCACGACAGGTGGTTATTCCATGTCGCAAAACACACGGGGAGCGTTAAACCCAATGTACAACACTCACAAGATTCTAAAAGCTCATTGGTTTTTATAAATTTAATTATATTTGTTGAAATGGAAGTTTCATTATGTAGTTGTTGCTTTAAAGAAAATTATTTAAATGACAAGGTTGAAAAATAAAGTAAAATTAAAAATTAACAAAAAAAAAATATGATTAATGGAATTAGAATTGAAAATAGAGAAAAAAAACATAGAAAAACACAAAAAATACAAGTCAAATTATATATATATAATTTTATTTTATTTTATTTTTATTCTTTTTTCCTCTTTAAAATTTGTCATTTTAAATTGACTAATATGGAGAAAAACTATAATTCATGGAAATGGAAATAATAGATTTTTTTTTTTTTAAAGTTAAATAAAATAGAAATAAAACAAAAAACAAAAAAATAGTAACTAATAGAAAAATGAAAGTTATTAAACATCACCCATAATAATACATCAACCAAGCACCTTTCAAATAAATTAATTTAAATAATAATAATAAATAACAAAATTGAATTCCCAATGTTAAATTATGAATAAACAACATAAATTTCTGGTGTAGGTATAATAAATAACACATTTCTCTTGCAATGGAAAGGCAAAATATAAGAAAGTTCATAATTTTTTTTTCCTTATATAAAATAATTATATTTAATATTTAAACATTGAAATATTTTATTTATGGTTGACACAAAAATAAATTTTTTGTTATTAATATATATTTTTTAAAAATATTACATCTCTATTGAACCTAAAATGAAATACACATCATATAATATCAATAATATTATCTTTACTAAAGAAATAAAGAAATTATATATGTGTTTTTGTTTTTTTTTACTTTCAATTCTTTATCTCTATATAAAGTTGATGTAAAATTAAGGTGGAAATTGAAGCATTTTATTTATAGCGGATATTTTGTTGTTTTTGTTATTACTATTTTTAAGTTGTTAATGTAAGTATTATTTTATTATTTTAAAATATGATTGTATGAGATATCTCCCTCATACTAGATTGTAGAGTGTCTTTCAACATAATAATTTTGATTTGCTTTATAAAATTTAATTAAAAAACCTAAACTTTTACATCTTTTTGAATTCTCTTTACAATTTGAAAAGTCAATATTGACATGCTTATTACAAGAAAACATGTCCATGATCCAAAGTTTTTTCCAAATCATGCTGTGAGGGAATTACTAGCAAAATTTGATAACATTATGTGAACACTTTTTTCAAAATTATATGATTACTAGCAAAAGTTGATAACATTATGTGAACACTTTTTTCAAAATTATATGATGTAGGTAACCTTGAGAATTTTAAGTTCGATGAAGAACATTGTGTTTCTTGCATCAAAATTTTTTCCTAAACCTATTAAAATAAACATGGATCCATCTTAAATCCATATCTACTACCAATCACATATAGGGATCAAGTTCAATATTAAGATGGATCTAAGTTGGTACTCTTTCCTTCCATAATAGATATCCTCAAGCCATTAAATAGGCTTCATCATAACAAGTATCATGGACAAATACTATAGAAAAAATCATGGATTGTTAAAACTTGGAGCCAAAAAACCGCTAACAATAAATTATTAATTTTATTATTTTATTTTATTTTTCTTTTCATTTGAACGAATGAAAATTTTTACATAATATAAAATTATAATATCTCTTCTTCCATAGTGGGTTGGAGAGCACCTCTCGATGCAAAATGTTTCATTCACATTTCAATATTTACGTCTTCCATTCACCTACAAAATGGCAGAAAATTCTCTTATACAATACATCCTAAAATAAAGTCTTTGTGTGAGAAATTTAAAATAATTTTATCATTAAAATTTAAAAAAGGAAAAATTTAATTTTTAAAAGGAATAATAAATAATTTAAAAAGAAAAAATAGGTAGTTTGTTTGACAAATCATGTAAATGTACATTATGTGAAATATTAAATGATTTTTGTTTCAATATCCTAATTGATCTATGCCCACAATAAAGGTAGTCATCATATACCTAATGATTATAATAATAATGGATAATAACCCATGAGGTGTAGACCAGTTGGTTTGGGTGGGGTTTAGTCCTCACCAAGTTGAGGAAGGAAATCACTTTGGAGGAATTAAACTTCTCAAGGAGTATCTAGATCCATATGAATATTGTATTTTCATGAAAAAACCCATTGATGATTTCCCTCTCTAAAAACAAACTATATGACCAAACTTATTTTCATGTGCTCCTGAATCATTTGATTTTAAGAAAACATGTTTTAAATTAATAGAAGCCTTCAAAACCACACTTAAATGACAACAAAATAATTTATAACATATGTACACAAAATAATCCGGCCAACTATATGCTTTTCATAAATACCAAAGAAAATGAAATAACTTGCAAAGCACATTAGGGTGAAAGCTGAAGATGGGTTACACTTTTGGGCCAAATGTGACAATGAAATTTCAAGTTTTTCCTCTTTTATTGAATTGCACCCCTCAAAATTCATATAAGAATTGTGAATTTTTATTCAGAGTAAAAATAAAATATGTGGAGAATTATGTTGGTGTTTTAATGATATTTTTTGCAAAAAAAATTAGTGTCATATAATCTCTTACTTTTACATTAAATGCAATATATGTCCTTGCAAATTTTCATAAAACTTAAGAGGTATGTGTGTGTCCACATATCATAACTTAGTCTAAAATGTGTAATTTAATATATATATATATATATATATATATATGAACAAAACTAAGTTTTTCATACTAAAAAAATAATTTTTTTATGCAAAAATATATATTTTATTATTTTTCAAATTTGGAAAAGTAATATTTCAATTGCATTTTGGAGACACATGTGTTCATGTAAGATTTTGATGCCAGGATTCTGGGTTAAATCAGATCCTAGCCTATAAAACAGTGTGTTTCCTTCAGCATGAAAACTCTCATCTAATTCTTCATTAAGAAAACAATTTGCAGCTTAAAATATACATATAGGAAAGGAGAGAGAGCCATCCAAACAAAATTGCTGGCATAATTTGGCCGAATATTACAATGAATGGCCTTTCGGCCCTCGGCCCTTTACAAAAAGCACTCAACCCATTTTTCACTCTCTCTGTATTCCTCACTTTCCTCACCTCTCTTAGTTGTTTTTCATCCTCACAAAACCCTCCTATTTATACATAAATAATGAATTTATTTCACTCCATAAATTCCTCCACACAAATCTCAACTTAAAATCTAATTTATATTTATCTTTTTTTGGACCCAACTAAGTCCCGTTTATGGAATTTCTAATCCCTAGATTATCTACCTAATTCAAATCCACTCATATCCTTAATTATTTAAGGAATATTTACAATAATCCTCACATTTATAATTTCTCTCCTAATTTATTAAAAATGAGAAAATTAATTAATAAATTAATTAAAATATCTCACCCCCCTAATTACATAATTGAATAATGAAAATTTAGCTTTGATGCTCCTGCATCAGACTCCCCATGTAGAGAATTTTTCATAGACTCCTGTCTATGAGGTCCGTCGCTTTTTTGTAACAATGCGACAGCCACAAGTCCTGATGACTTGCTCCCTCCAGGATTCCAAACTCTATTTTGTTAGTGGTCCTTCAAAGTATCAACTCGATTTGGTAACTTATCATTCACTCTGTCGTTCGTATTCCTTCGACTTCTCCAGCACTTTCTTTCGCTAATTCCTAGGAGTATTACCTCTTTGTCAAATTCTTTCATCTTCAACTGGGTTGAATACTTAACTTCTTGTAATGAAGAATAATCAATAACTCCTTCTTGATTACAACTATAGTCTTTGGTTGCTTTTATAGCAACAACTTTCTCATCTAGTGCAGTACCTGCATTCACCAACAAACTGTTTGTTTTAAAAAGATAAGACTTGTCATCCTCTTTTGATGCTTCAGGCATCAATCTCCCATCATCAACTTTCTGGACTTCAATAGATTCTATTTCGAACTACTGGTTGCTTCCATATTCATCCTGTTGGATCAATATTTTTGTCTCCTTTTTGTCTCCATGGACACAACTCCCTTGTTGCTCCTGATCTTTCATCTGAACTCCAAATAATTTGCGTTCAACTTCTCTAACTTCGACATCATATTTGTTAATGTCATTTTCTGTACATACACTTACATCATTATCTGAAAAATTATAACATGATTCAACTCTATAAGCATTTCATCTCTATCATGCATAGTAACTGTAATTTTCTCTGGATCAGGTTCTGCAAGTTTTACTTCTCCATCAGGTTCCTTAAGCCATCGTTCCAACAACTCGATTTCCATATGAAATCTTTCCAGCACTTTATCACCACTGTCATTCCCAGTTTCATCCTTCTTCTGGAAATCTTCCTGAGTTGTCCTGGTTTCAGCATCATTACATTATAAAATTTTGTCAGCAAATTCACTTAACAAATACATTTGTTTACCTTCTTGGAATATCTCTTCGGCATTTCCATTTTTCTTTTTCTCTATAACAACTTCAACTTGTTGTCTTACCCCAAACAAGAATTTATTTATGATTTATTCCTGTTGTAAAAAATAAATACCTTTCTCCTCTGAAAGGCATTCTTCATCAGACTCCACCTTAAGAGTTTCATTCTCGTCTGTGACAGTTCCATCAGGTTATTCACCATCTCTCACACATCCTGCAAACATGCATAAACTGTGAGAGAAAATACAAGGCTTCATAGCCTCATCTTCTTCTCTTGCTGACACACTTCAGACTCTTCTGAACTATCCCAATAGTTCATGAGATCTTCCTCATTGATCTCTTCACCCATACTTTCACCCTGTTCTGGGCCACAAATGGAAACATCCATTTTTAACTCAACCCCTTTGAGCTCTACTCAAGCTTCCTCAGCTCTTCTGTCAACTATATGTTTACTTGCTTTTCCTTCTTTTCATGTAGTCTTTGCCACTTTACCTTCTTTCTCATGGTCCAACCATGTGTCTACTCTTTCACATTTTCTTGCAACAATTTCATTAACAATTCAAGGTGAATTGTTATCTCAGCCTTCTCCCACTCGTACTCTTCATCTGTAAATTTCTCACATATGCCACTTACCTTGGCATTTTCCTTCTTCTTCCTTCTACTGTGATCTTCATCAGATCTTCTGAAATGACTATCAACAATCATCTTCTCCTCCTTTATGAGCTTCATTTGTTCACATGTGGATTTGATTCAATCCTCCTTTCAGCGATTTTTCACACTTGCCATTCATAAAAAATGCAAGTTCTCCTCCTACGCTTGGCTTCTCTTGGTTCTCTGTCTTGGAACCAATCTCTGGCAACCCTCTTGCTTCACTTTGCGCAAACAACACTTTAGTAACTCATGTGTTACAATGACCAATTATTTGGGTGTCGGGCTCTGCCAATCGTGCACCCAATTACATTTAGACTTTTGACTTATCTTACGACTCTTTGACTTCAGACTTACACCAATTCTTCATCTTGGATGAAAATACTCAATCTCAACTCAAACTATCCAAACTTTCATTTGACTCTAACATCTGTTTTGACTTGAAGCTTTGCCCCAATAATTATGATAGTGGATATTTTCACTTAATTCAAGTTATACAATCCTCCAACAAACATACACCCCTAATACATATTTAGGATGTAAAATATTCATTCTCTTGCATACTTCATTCTTATGAAAAATCATCAGTTTGCCCTTATCATTTCACATGATACTGAAGTCTTTAGTCAAAATGCAATTAAGGATTTCCAAGATTTATTTTAAGGTGAAAATAAATAAACCATTCAATCTTCAATGTTCAAAAATACCTTCCTGAATTATCATACCTCATGCCCTGTTAAGGTTATTAACAAACCTTCTCTCTGCAAACTCAATTCTCTGGATTCCACTCTTCTGTGCTGCCTTTGTCACTGTAAACACTCGCATGCCCATAAGCTCATCATTTTAATGCAAACATTTCCCTGCACTTATATGCACCATACAACATCAATTCACATCTCTTCACCTGTATACAGAGAACAAGCTATTCATATTTCAACCTTCTTGATGTACAACCCGTTGTGTCCATCCTGAATATCACCTCCTTAGATATTGCCACATGATGGTAAAACAAATATTTTACACATCAAGCAATTGTGTTTATAATCTTTAAAACACAAATCAAAAGAATTCTCTCATTCCAACTACAAGCTTTGGTCCAAAATGACTTAACCAAAACTATGAAGAATCCACATCATGCATAATAAACCCTCTCTCATAAAAATGCATGTTTCTTTTTATATCGCCCAGGATAACACATTTTCATTCATTTTTCCATTCATTTATACCTCTGCATTTGCAACATTTTCACTTTAATTTTGAACCGCATGTTGACATATATAAATCATCTCTGCAAAAATACTTATTTATAATTTCGATTTTGGTTAAGAAAACCCAAAATGTCAACATATAACACGTTCAGTCATACCTTTGCCCTTGACTCATAATTCTGTTGCGTCACTCCAATTCATATTTTCTGTCATCAAGACTACCAACGCAATTATGAATTCCAATTCATACTGTCATCACCTCCCAACTCCATTGTGACAGCATCAGAGGTTAATGTGGTCTCGACAACTAGGTCTGCACGTTGATGCAAAAATGCAACAAATATGCCCTTTCAACAGCTTCAAATTTGAGTGTTGTTCTTCCTCACGCTTCCGCGGCTTCACTCTGGAACTTCCCAATTCCAAAATGATGTAGGAAAAAAAAATTCCCACTTTCAATTTAATATAGTAAGATATTCAATTTTACTAAGGTCTAGATCTGCGCTTCTAACTTGATGGACTTATTCTGTATTCACCACTTAATGGCAATTCCCATTTCTGCTCCTATTAGCACATATGACAATCCGACTTATGGCAGTGTTTTTATGCAAGCTTCATTCACAAATACGGAAAAAATTCTTTGGGGACATGGTTGTACATCCAACAATGTCAAAACGTTGCTTTGCAAATATGTATTCAGTTTTTAAATCCAAACAAGCTCAACGCAATCTTTATATTTGAATCCATGCTCACCTAAACCAATACAGTTTATAACTCAATGTCGTAGCCAAGCAACATGCTAGTCACCAAAATTTTGAATTTGATTTAACTGTTATGAAATTCACAACAAGAAGCAGTCATTGTTGTAAATGGGAAACTAACTCACGAAAAATGTCTACGTATATAACCTCTAATGTCATCAAAACCAATTACACTGCATTTCTGGAAGTGTTCATCGCAGAGTTGTTCTGCATCACAGACGACCCACTGGACGCTGTCAATTTCTTCGTATACACCAATGCCTAGGACCAATACATCTTTGCCAGTATTAACATAACGTTGAAGTTCGATCCAACTTCACTGAAGGACGTGATACACCTTTACTCCATCCCTCCGGCTTCAAATGTCGTCCTTTGCTTTAGTTCCAAAAACCCAAATTTTATTTGCTGCAAACGCCCTTCCAATCACTCTTAACACTACCAATCTTGCTAGCAATTCATTCATCCTCGCTTCAATGTTGTCCTTCCTTCAATTCACAGCATCGATTTTCTCATACATTTCCAAACTCAACTTCACCAGCAATGTAAACTCCAGGTTCTTACTATATTCGTTGAGTCCACCAAGGACCACTGCAATTGTATAACATGATTAAAATTTCATTAAAAGAAAACACAACTCATTTGATTTTATATGGAGCCTTCGCTCATACCAAACCAACATTAGATCTACTTCTAATTACCACCATCCTTCAAACCTTACGACTCAAATAAATTCCGCATAGTGGCACGATCTATTGTGCATGTTTTTTTTTTGCGATGGCATATTACAGTCATAAGTCATCCATTTGTTGTTGGACATAATTATATATATATCATAGGTTTGTGAGTGATTACTCCACGGCTCTGTGTGCGGTCAACACCACAGACTTGTTATAAATCACCCATTCGGTTGCTATGTGTAAATACATACATACATACATACATACATACATACATACATACATACATATATATATATATATATCACAGACTTGTGAGTAATTACCCCACGGCCCTATGTGCAGTCAACGCCACAGACTTGTCACACTGCTCTTGTGAATGCTCACACTCTGTGCTTGAGTATTACAATGTGTCATTTCTCTTGTGAACACCCACACGATGTCGTAGGTGTTAACTCGATCTACCAAATGCGTTCCGACTCTAACCAGTAGTGCGCTTCTCAGTTGCTGCAGTCTTATGATTTTCAACCGTGGTTTTGGTAGTTTACTGCTATCGCTAATCACTTGATTACTTGCATTTTTTCACCAAAGTATTTGACCTCCTGCACCCACTTGCTCCAACAGATAGTATATATATACAAATAGATATACAAGTTGCAAATTTAAAAAAAAAAATGTAGAATAGGCACCTTTCTACTCTGATACCAAAATGATGCCAGGATTCTGGGTTAAATCAGATCCTAGCCTATAAACCAGTTTGTTTCCTTCAGCATGAAAACACTCATCTAATTCTTCATTAAGAAAACAATTTGCAACTTAAGATATACATACAGGAAAGGAGAGAGAGCCATCCAAACAAAATTGCTGGCATAATAATAAATATAATGAGATTTACAAACTCCAACATTTGGCCAAATATTACAATGAATGGCCTTTCGGCTCTCGGCCCTTTACAAAAAGCTCTCAACCCATTTCTCACTCTCTCTGTATTCCTCACTTTCCTCACATCTCTCAGCTGTTTTTCATCCTCACAAAACCCTCCTATTTATACATAAATAATGAATTTATTTCAATCCATAAATTCTTCCACACAAATCTCAACTTAAAATCTAATTTATATTTATATTTTTTTGGACCCAAATAAGTCCCTTTTATGGAATTCCTAATCCCTAGGTTATCTACCTAATTCAAATCCACTCATATCCTTAATTATTTAAGGAATATTTACAATAATCCTCACATTTATAATTTCTCTCCTAATTTATTAAAAATGAGCAAATTAATTAATAAAATAATTAAAATATCTCACCCCCCTAATTACATAATTGAATAATGAAAATTTAGCTTTGATGCTCCTGCATCAGATTTTTTTGAACTCTTTAAATAATTTTAAAAACCAAGAGTACCATTTTGAAGAGAATTTGTAAACAAAGATAGTTGTATCCTTTGAAATTTTACATTCTATATATTTTATGTTATTTATTTTTTATTCATCCCCTTTGAAACTGCCCAAAACAATTTCAAGTGTTTTGTTTAAAATAAATTAGATGAAAAATATCATATGAATTTGAAAGCGTCAAATTCAAATACCATTAGATAGAGGATTCTTTCACGAATCTAATGTGATCAACTGTGCCATTTAAGGACAATTTCTGCCCTAAATCTGGTAGGGTACACTTGGAGTTGTAGAGAAATCTGTAGAAGAGGTGTTGAAACTGTAATTTTTAAGAATTCAAGAGCTCTATCGAGCACTTTAAACGTTCGATTGAGCGCTTAAATTCAAAATTAAAATTTCTTGATCGAACATTATGGTAACCCTCTATTAAGGTGGCATATGTGGTTAACCAGTGGCTCAATCGATACATTAAAAAGTTAACCCGACATCGCCCTTACTAACTTTTATTAATGGTATTAATGGTGAATCATACGGCTGAAGGGTTCGATTGAGCCTCTATTGTCAACAAATTGTTTAGTTTCTAAATTCAATTGTGAAAAAAAAACAGCAAACATTCTTTCATAGAGAAATATGAGAGTGTGGAAATTATACAAAGACTCACAACAAACATGGGAAATTAGAGATTTGGATCTAGAAAAGGAAAGAAATTACCATCCACGGAGGAAATATGAGAGAAATCTAGAGAAAGGATGAGGAAAAGGCGTCGAACATTGAGAGAACAAGAAGTTCATGCAAATACAGGTAATTTATTTTGTTTCACTTCTCATATTACTCGCTCCATATTGTATGCATTAAGAAATATGATTGAAAACTAGAAACAAATGGAGAACGAAACAATAAAACTAAGATAAAATAAGAATTGAAAGTAATATCGTGTAGTTAAAAAATGAGATGCAACAACAACTAAGGAAAACCAATTGAAACCATACAAATTATTGAAAACCACTTAAAACCATACAAATTATTGAAAACTACTTGAAACCATGGTTTATTGTAATTTTTTGAAACCACTTGAATTCTTGCAAATTATGAATCACCTTTCAATTCTAATGGTTTAAGATAACCCACAAAAACTAAGGATGTGATTTAACCCAAGAAAACTATTGGAACATAATTTCCATATATTGTTTACATGACTTACAATTCGTGGAAATTTATTTACAAGAGGGTTTAGAAAAAATGGTTGTCACATAGGTGCTCCAAAACCTACAAACATTACTTTGATTAATGTTTTATATCCCAAGGAGTTAAAAGAGAAAAAAATTGGCAATATATACAAGGAGTTAAAAGGGAGAAATGGTTCTTTGAATCCTAAATGATAATCCATACCTTTTAAAACCTCAAAAGATCCTTCTTTCTATTCCCACATGAAGGTTACAAGATTGTTTTAAAAAGAACTCATTTTTTAAAGACATGCAAAGTGTAGTGTAGATTTTTGCTTTCACAAAAAGGAGTGTATTAGGGTGAAAATGTGAAGCTGGGTTACACTTTTTGCCCTTTTTTGAGAAAAAATTTTCATTTTTTTCGGTTCTTCAACTTTCTGCAAACTATAACAATTTTTCTGTGTAAAATTTCATTTTGCGATAAAAATAAAAGTTGTGAGAAATTTTGTTAGATTTCTATTACTTATTTTTTGAAATTTTTTTATGCAAATTTGATATGTCAACTTAGCGTTTCTTTGAGTGTGTGTTTCTTAACAATCAAAGAATTCATAAGATAGGGTGAAAATGTGAAGCTGGGTTACACTTTTTGCCCTTTTTTGAGAAAAAATTTTCATTTTTTTCGGTTCTTCAACTTTCTGCAAACTATAACAATTTTTTTGTGTAGAATTTCATTTTGCGGTAAAAATAAAAGTTGTGAGAAATTTTGTTAGCTTTCTATTACTTATTTTTTGAAATTTTTTTATGCAGATTTGATATGTCAACTTAGCGTTTCTTTGAGTGTGTTTTTCTTAACAATCAAAGAATTCATAAGAAGTCATGTTATGTGGCAACGTTGTATTCATTGAAAATTTGTGTTTTTGAAAAAAAAAATGTGTTACAACAATCTAGACAGAGTCTACTTTGGTTTCGTCATATTTACAAAGCCAATGGATGCATATCATAATTACTAGAATTTTTTGAACTGGTCCAATACGAAAAACTGCGTATTTTTGATATGTTTCGCATGGAAACAAATTTCTTAAGATATAAGTTATAAACTAAAAATCTAAAAGCTACCCATTAGATTCAACGGACCAATGTAATGCCCCATAATTTTTTCAATTTTTTTTACAATGTATTTTGGGAGACACAAAATTTTGATTTCACTGAATCACGATGACCCTCAAAAATTGTTTGCACTCATTTTATTAGAAAAATAATTAAAATTAATAAGCGTTTACGAAATTCCATAAAATTTATATTTCCTGAAAGTAGATTCAATTCTGAAAATGCTTGTCTTGGTTCCGATAGTTAATTAACAAGTTTTCATGGAGTTTAATCAGTCCAAAGTTGCAGAACCATTTTCAGAGTTTGGTTCTGCGTAATTGGTGACGCGTTAGTTCGGCCGAACTATTAGTAAAAGTTCGGCCGAACTATGTTTTCCGTTTACGAGCGGCTAAAACTAACGTCTTAATAGTTCGGCCGAACTTAGTATCAAAAGTTCGGCCGAACTATTGTACAATTCTCCGTCGGCCGGAAATTTTTGTGGAGCCCCCTACACAACACACATTTCGCGTCAATATAAATTGCCGCGAAATGATTCACAATTTTCGCAGATTTCGCACTTCATCTCATTTTACAACTTGGTTTGAATTCAAAAACTTTTCTTCAAAGTTTGGGTTTAAAAAAAAATTTTGGAAGACATTTTCTGGAAGCGGCGTGATTTTTCTTGGAGGTTCAAAGTTTGAGTTTAAAGAACTTTTTTGGAAGACATTTTTTGGAGGGGACGTGATTTTTCTTGGAGGTATGTACGTGTTTTGTGTTGAAATAAATCTTTTGAGCTTTTTTGTTCAAAAAATTTTCTTCACAATTTGGATTTAAAGAATTTTTTTGGAAGACATTTCTTGGAGGCGGTGTGATTTATTAGAAGTATGTACGTGTTTTGGATTGGATTACGTATTTTGCGGTGTGATTTATTAGAAGTATGTACGTGTTTTGGATTGGATTACGTATTTTTTAGAAAAGATTTTTTTAAATTAAATCTTTTGTGATATTATCATGGGAAATCGAAGAACTTGTGTGAGAAAATATGATCGAAAAAGAAAGCATGAGGAACGTAGAGAAGAGACGAGACAATATCGCAAAAGAAAGTTAGAAGCTCTCTCAAATATTGAAGAGGAAAATCAACCTCAAGCAGAAATTGAAGCAGGTATGTAAATGTAAATATTACATGATCTATTGATATATATTTAAAATTTTCCTAATGTAAAATGTGAAACTTAATTTTTATTTGATTAACTAGTTTGAAAAATATTTTGTTTGATGTAAACAGACAGAGATATTCCTAAAAATATTGAAGAAGAAAATCAACCTCAAGCAGAAATTGAAGCAGGTATGTAAATGTAAATATTATGATCTATTGATATATTTTTAAAGTTTTCCCAATGTAGAATGTGAAGCTTAATTTTTATTTGATGAACTAGTTTGAAAAATATTTTGCTTAATGTAAACAGACAGAGATACTCCTCAAAATATTGAAGAAGAAAATCAACCTCAAGCAGAAATTGAATCGGGTATGTAAATGTAAATATTATGATCTATTGATATATTTAAAATTTTCCTAATATTTATTGACATATTTATTAATTTAGCTATTTATTGAATATGTACTATTTTTTCGAATATGTACAGATGAAATCACTATCGATAATGAAATGTTAGAAAATGTCGACACTCACACATATGGAGATAAAAAACCTGACTATGTTATACGATATCGTGTCGAGAAAATTTTGGAAACGTTTTTCAAAACTGAGCAAGTGACAACTCAAGCTCAAATGTTGAAAGGTCTCCTATCATCAAGGAAATTAAAAGAAGCGATGACACTATTGGGTATTCGAAAATCAACCAAAGATAAAAAAATGAAAGAAGAGGTGATAAAAATATGAGTAGTGCTATAGAGTCAATTAAGAGATCTAGAGATAAAGATGTTCCAAATATACGTAGAGGAATACAAATGGCAATGGTTTCACCAAGTACTCAAGAGAATCGTTTGAATCTAACATCTATGGCACGAGCACTGGGAACCTCGCGAAAAACTCTGCACAAACATCGAAAATTTCGACCGCAAATAGACGTAAATGATGAACTCGCTTGTTGGAGAGCTATTTGTAGGCAACCATACAAAGATAGACTTGGAGAAGATGTTAAAAAAATAATATATGAATATTGGAAGAACAATTCGCGTGTTTCACCCATTGCAAGAGATGTGATGCGAAGAAGAATAGCACGAAATCAATATGAAGAACATGAAAAACATCTCTTGGAAACCACTCAAATAGAGTTATTCAACAAGTTCAAAGAAGAGAATCGTCAAATTCAAGTTTCACTCAGTGCTTTTGTTCAACAAAAACCATGGTATGTAAAACCTATCAACGTACGCGACACTTGTTGTTGCCGTTATCATGTGGAATTTGAGTTATATTATGACACATTCCTTGATTTCGGTAGAACATTATGGAAGGATTCACCTCCTCCTTCCACTATCCATGAATTCGTATCTCAAATTCTATGTGAAAGAGAAAGCGACGAACTATTTTACAAAAAGAAATGTGTTGGTGGTAAAAAATGCGATGATTGTGGAAATTTGACTAAATTTCAAAACAAATATCGTATTGATATAAATGATCAATCATTGTCCAACATGAAAGTGAAATGGAAGAGATATGAATATACTAGTACATCGATTCAAAGTGCAGATAGTGTTAAAAGAATCGAATTACGAGAAGACGAAATTTTTCTAATAGACTTTTTGAGAAAATTTGAAGCAGAAATTTACAAATACACCATGCATTCCCATAGAGCTCGATGGCAAGACTTGCAATTCAAAAAATCTCGTGAAGTTTTTCCACCAGGAACCATTTTGTCAGTGATTGATTTTGCAGAAAACTACACATTTTTTCCACAAAAAGAAATTCACAGTGAATACTATCACTCTGACCAAGTCTCCATGCTCATCCATATTCTATATAGACATGCTGAACAAAATGTCGATCATATAGAAAGCACGAGTGAAAATCGACATATCATTAAATAATATCATTTTTATATCAGTGACGATCGTACACATGATACATGTTTTGTACAACATTGTTTTGAAAGAATTTATGATTCATTGAAAAATCATGAAATAACATTCAATGAACATTGGATATGGTCAGACGGATGCGCAGGTCAATTCAAATCTGCACGATCATTTTTTTGGTTGTGTCGTCTTCATAAGAAAACTTGCATTAAACATTGTTGGAATTTCTTTGAGACTGGCCATGGAAAAGGAGAACATGACGGTGCAGGAGCATGCATAAAACGAGTACTTCAAAGATATCAAATGAACCACTTTGCACGCCGACTTGTGAACGTTGAAGAAGTTGTTCAATGGTGCAAAAATGCTCTAAGCCATGAGATTAACCCATCAAGAGAAGTGCGAAGGTACATTCAATTTAATTTATATTGGAAATTTAATTTTAAACATTGTACATTTATCATGCAATGATTATTTTTAATTGTATTTTGATATCATATTTACAAATTATTTTTCTAATTTTCCATATAAAGGTTTTTCTGGCATATTGGAATCGGAGACGTAAATAGATCAATTGGAAATGAAGTTGGAACAATAAAAGGGACTCGAAAATCGCATTCAATTCAAACAAAATTGTCCACAAATGTGTTTGCATTGGATAAAAGAAAATATTCTTGTTTTTGTGATGTTTGCATAGACAACACAAAATCCAATGACGTCTGTGAAAACAAAATGTATGTGAACGATTGGAAACATACAGAGCTAAATACAAAGGGAAAAATGTCTGTTGCAATGTTTGAAGAAATAAAATCAGATGAAACTACAATATCATCCGATGGTGATCGAGTTTCTGATCTTGTTAGAGAAGGTAACATTTAAATTACTTTTTAATGATTTAAAGATCTACAAATAAATTTAAATATGCATATATTAAATGTTAAATTTATTTTATTGTGCAGGAGATTTTTTCGCTGTAATTGCACCTATTGACAACGATGAAAATGTGAAGTATTATTTGATGCGTTGCACTGAACAAAAAATGAAATTATTACAAGACTATAATGATCACAGATTTCAGTATGACAAAGGGTCTATTATACTGAAAGGTCATTTTTTCAAACAAACTCGTCAAAGTGGAGACTTTGTTTACTTCGAAGACTATGAACCTGATTCCATAAGTTGTCAATATAGTCACTTGGTGTGTGCAGCACGCATAAAGTTGATAGAAGTTCAATCAAAGAAGAAATCTAAAATTAAGAAATTGAAAATGTCAAAATCCGATCATGAACGGATTATTGAGGATGGAATTCCATTAGAATTTTTTTGAGTGAAGTGTCCAACAATTTTTTATCTTTGGATTAAATATGTTTTAGACCTTTCAGTACTCAGCTAAAAATTGAGCTGCTTATGTTATTTGTGGTTTGCAGATGTTACAAATTGTTTGGATACAAGCACGTGCTCTAGTATCAACTAAAAGTAGTTTTTATATACATGTGCATTGATTAAAAATGTTAAATATATATATATATATATATATATATATTAGAATGAAATTAATTGTTCTTGTATATTAATTGTTCTTGTATATGTTCTCCGACCATATGGTACAAATTATTTCACTTTATTTTGTAAAGTCAGATTCGGTCCCCATATGGCCTAGCCTCCAAGGGACGAGATAACAAGTGGTTGTCCCCACTTGCCCGAATCTCAGCTTTTAAGTACAATTTTACTGTTTATGTCAAGCATCTTACATGATGTCCTAGCCAAAGATAGATTCTCTTTGTTTCAAGTTTCCAGTAAAAGTTGTCATCGAATGACCTGCTCAAACTCTTGTAGTAAACACCATACCTCATATCTCTTGCTCTCCAATATTATTAGATTTAATTATTATAACACAAAAATCGTTCTACATTGTCAATAATTTTTTGCGCTTACACTAAAATCAATGAACACTATTAATCCAATGTCTTTACAAGTAATGTACCATCATACATGCAATTATATCAAATTAGAAATCAACATATACAATGAAATCAATTAGGATTGTCTTGTTACAAGTAACATAATTTCAATTTACCATATGTGCAAATGTAGGTTGAAACCATCCAAAACTTTAATTGTAAATTGAAACCATCCAAAACTTTAAGTTTTAAAACCCTTTTGATTATATATTGTGCATCATTAAAACATTTAACATTTAAAGTTTATTAAATATCACATGCAAAAGTAGAGAACATGGAAGATAAGATCAAGAGGGACTTTCTTGATCCGAAACCTATTGGTTTGAAGAAAGAAAATGCAAGTGTTGGCACACTTGGAAAAGAAGACGACCACACTAAGAGGATTGGTGCACTTCGTTTGGAAGGAGTCAATATATGTCGTATTGGAGCAATTAGACAGAATTAGAAAAGGAAAGAGCTTGAACCAATTCAAGCAGACCCAAGATCGAATTGTTCTATGGAGCTTCATGAGAAGAGATATGTGAAAAGCACTGTTAAGCCATGCCAATTATAATTCACCAACTCTACACAAACATTTAACAAATTAAATATCACATGCCAAAGTCGTTTCAAGTTTCCGGTAAAAGTTGTCACCGAATGACCTACTAGGATATTATAAATACTAAATTTGTAAGATCATTTGGCATTCGGAAAAATTCGAAAGTCTTAGACTTTCTAGACAAACTGCTGAAATTGAAAAGCTTGACATGGAGATATGACAAGGTGAACAAAGACTTCAGGAACTCTTTATGGAAAGGGCTCACTTGAAGAAAAGAAGCACCACGTTGCAGGCTAAAGTCAAGAACATGGAAGATAAGATCAAGAGGGATTTTCTTGATCCGAAACCTATTGGTTTGAAGAAAGAAAATGCATGTGTTGGCACACTTGGAAAAGAAGACGACCACACTAAGAGGATTGAGTGCTTTCAAGGCAGTCAACTCGAGGATGAAAGCAGTGACTGGTGTCATGAAAGGCACACATGTGAGAGTAGGGTCATGGTTTGGAAAGATAGACTTAAGAGTCATTGACATGGATGATCATTCTATTGTGGACCATACCAATGATGGACAGAGACATTCTCTTAATTCTTGTGATCAATCTTAAACTATTTTATGAAAGATAGATAAACCATTTAAATATTTAGCTCAAACTCTTGTAGTAAACACCATACCTCAAGTCTCTCTTGCTCTCCAATATTATTAGGTTTAATTATTATAACAAAAAAATCATTCTACATTGTCAATAATTTTTTGCGCTTACACTGAAATCAATGAACACTATTAATCCAATGACTTTACAAGTAATGTACCATCATACATGCAATTATATCAAATCAGAAATCAACATATACTTTAATGAAATCAATGGGGATTGTCTTGTTACAAGTAACATTTTAATTTACCACATGTGCAAATGTAGGTTCACATTCTATCATTCATGTAGTTTTAAAAACTTCAGATACCATGCCAATTATAATTCAACTATCCAACAAAAACATTTAACATTAAATATCACATGCCATGCCAATTATAATTCAACTATCCAAAAAAAATATTTAACATTAAATATCACATGTCAAATGTAATTCAGATGACAACATTACTTCACATTCACATGCCAAAAGTACTAAAACCATCCAAAGAACACTGAAATCAATGAACACTATTAATCCAATGACTTTACAAGTAATGTACCATCATACATGCAATTATATCAAATCAAAAATCAACATATACTGTAATGAAATCAATGGGAATTGTCTTGTTACAAGGAACATTTCAATTTACCACATGTGCAAATGTAAGTTCACATTCTATCATTCATGTAGTTTTAAAAACTTCAGATGGCATGCCAATTATAATTCAACTAGATCCAACAAAAACATTTAACATTAAATATCACATGCCATGCCAATTATAATTCAACTAGATCCAACAAAAACATTTAACATTAAATATCACACATCAAATGTAATTCAGATGACAACATTACTTCACATTCACATGCCAAAAGTACTATTTAACCATCCAAAGAACACTGAAATCAATGAACACTATTAATCCAATGACTTTACAAGTAATGTACCATCATATGTATGCAATTATATCAAATCAGAAATCAACATATCCTGTAATGAAATCAATGGGGATTGCCTTCTTACAAGTCACATTTCAATTTACCACATGTGCAAATGTAGGTTCACATTCCATCATTCATGTAGTTTTAAAAACTTCAGATGCCATGCCAATTATAATTCAACAATCTAACAAAAACATTTAACATTAAATATCACATGCCATGCCAATTATAATTCAACTATCCAACAAAAACATTTAACATATGTCCAAAAATATGTCCAAAAAACATATTGTAATAAAATATGTCCAAAAATTGTAAATCTCACTCAAGTATCAAACTGTATCAAGTTTAACAAATTTTAAAACTATCTAAATTTTGAAATCATATCAAATCTATTGTATATCTTCTCCATCAAATGGAGAATCTAGCCTCTGGGTCTCGGTTAGCTCCCTATCTTGTAAAGGGGAAACCTACATACACAATGCACATGTACTTGAACATTAAAATTTGAAGTTTTAAAAATGAATGAGAATATATATATCTAGAAATTCATGTAAAAAACAAAATATAACAAAAAAATCACGCAATACCTCGTAAGGTTGCCTCTCCATTTGATGAACAGGATCTGCCATAGAAACATCTCCAGTGGTAACCTGTACAATATACATGTACAGTTAAATATAAATATATATATATACATAAATAATTTATATAAATTAAAAACTTTCAAATGAAAATGCACGTCTACATATATAAACTTATTTAAACAATAATATTAAAAAAAAGAACTAAAGACAACTTCTTCAAATGTTGTGGATGTTCCTATCTCCGTCGCTAAAGTCCTCGGATTAAAAAAATCTTCTATACGAACCTAAATTCAAAAATTTTTAAATAACTCAAAATATAGATCTCTCTCTATATATCTCAATTTTTAATGGAACTTTTTGAGGTAACATAAATGTTCAACTTGTGAAAAATTGTCCATACTTGTACATCTCCCAATGAAGTAGAAGGTATATCTCCTAAAGAAGAAGAAGGTACCGGCATCCCAAAAACATCAGACGGAATCGGTACCTGTTAAAACATTTTATCGAATTATATATATACATACATGTACATGGTGGAAACAATTATTTATTTTAGAGTCACTTAAAAAACACTAACATACATGTGCCAACATATCATGATGGCCAGACCCAGCTGCATCGTTTGAGCCAGAGGTCCCGAACATAATATTAACATTTTCATCACGCATCATGCCTGAGAACTGCAAATGGTGTTTTAACATATAATCATACATTTTTGTTAGATTAATGTACACATACAAATAAATGTATATATGTACATACACATGTATTTATTACAAATTGTACACATGTATATGTAAATATAATTTCAAACCCTAAGGTCACTAACACATACCGTTCTGGTGCCCTCTTCCTCACAAAAAATTAGGTCTTGCAGACCATTGCGACAATTTATTGCGTATGTTCGGAGATCTTCAACATTCATGTTGTAAATCTCCTCATCTGTATGATAAACAAAATTGGCACGTGCATTTTCACGTGCTCTTTGTCGATTTAAGCCAATATTGACTCCACTAATTCCGCTATGAACATTTTCGATCATAACATCTCTTGCTTCACGACTTATTTGAGAAGTCGCATCCATCTCTGATCGCAGGGTTTCGACTCGAGACGGTCGACTCACCAATGGCGGCTCAGGGCGAGGCAACTCCACATCTCGCTTAGCGCCCTTACGTTGATATAATCGACCTCTCCCCGGGCCAAAAAATTCTGAAGGAAGATCATTGTAGTCTGGTTTCATACCCAAAAAAAATTCTGCATAAAACATTTGTGCAAAATAAAGAGGAACCTCATCGTTCCATGGAAGTCTTCCAAAGGCCGCAAGATGTCGACTATACAAATATTTTGCTTTGTCTGGGTGCTTGAAATACTGCACCTTCAACATCTTTCTTTTTAGCCCTTCCTTATAATTAAACATTGACTTAGCATCATTTCTTGAAACTCTTTTTTTTATGTCCTTCCATTTATCGGGACCTATCACTGTTTCTCCTCTTTTTCTCATCACTTCTACAAACGAATCAGTGGTTGGCCCCAAATCTTTGTACACTTTTACCATTTCACTCAATGAATGTGTAACTATCTCTAGGCTTTGTCTACTCTCAGCAGGTAGAGTCAAATCCTGGAGATCTCTCTGCAATTTTGCATAAAGGCTTTGACACCTTTGTAAGGTGCATTTCGCCATGTTCGTTTCCCATGGTATATCAGTAATCTCAGCCGGATAAGTTGTGCTAGGTTGACAGCCTTCTTCTTCAATGTAGCGCACTGCCCTGCGTCTTTTTTGACCACTGGCTTGAACATTTTCAGCCTCTGCATCAATATATATAAAATTTCATATATTAGAAAAAACACGTGTAAAAAAAGTTGTAAAAATTTAATGAAAAAATATTGAAATTGATGGCAACCTTGATGTTGTTGGTTAAAATCATCTCCAACATGACCCTGCTGAGAACCAGCCCCAGAATGATGTTGCTGAGAACCAGACCCACAGTGACCCTGTTGAGAACCAGCAGCCATTGATTGCTGGCCTTCGGGGGAATAAATATCACCCCCTTCCCGCAACCTGCTACCTCGACCAGTTGAACCTTGGCCACGCTCCATTGATGGAGTAGAAAGCCTTCTCCTCTTGCCTCCTAAAAATTAAAATATGAAACTTATTAACAACTAATTTCACTCACAAAGTTAATAAAAAAATCAATTCCATACGTACACACATGTATGGAGATTATTTAAATACCTTGAACATCCTCCAATCCCTGAGCCTCCATATGGGATTCGGCCGATCTTCGTCTTTCATCCTCCATGATATATATCTATTGGTCGAAATTCACAAAATAGATTTCAAAAAATCAATACCTCGAAGTAAAATCCAATTTGGGGCTGTTAAATCCAGTATGTTCTATATTTCTTACATTTCTGCCCTCCTATTTTTCTTTCCAACCAAGGTTTATAAAATAACATGAGAAGCAACATGAGACTTAGAACAATCATTTTCATTATCTATATGGAAGGCAAGAATGATTATATCCCCTTGAGCTTAAGGGTATGTAGTTTGTCAATTTTTGTCATATATTTTTTGGTAAGTGTAGATGTTTTTTTTATCTATAGTACAAGTCATGAGTTCCCCAATTTTACCTTATGTAAAGCATGATTCTAGGATTACTAAAATTTGTACTTGGTTTTTTAAGAATATATCAAATAAAGTTTTTGAGAAGAAAATATGGCTTGTTCCTTAGAATTTGGCACTTTGAATTTCCTTACCCATATTTCTTGTTAATGATTATAACCTTAAAATGGCTAATATTGGTTTGTCATCATCATCTAAAAATGACTTGGCACATGAAAATTTACCATGTCAATCATCATCACTTCACACCATCTCATACATGACCCCTTCTACATATTATATGCATGAATTTTTGGAATGTCATCCTCTCTACCTATCCCATGAATGATTGTGACAACAGTTGAATAAAATACAATTTATAAGCAGAAGATAGTTTCTAGTTTGTCCTCCTCCATCCGCCCCATAGCTAGTGATTTCTCAATTTTCCACTTCCAACTTTCTATTCTCGAAATTCATTAGCAGCTAATTTTATTGATAGCCACACCACTATACATATAATTATCATATACACTACTACATTAATGAACTCTACGTTGTTTGTTATTGTAAAGTCCAATAACAAACAATGTTAATTGAGTTTAGTAGTGAATATAACAATTTCTTTGACTTCCAAGTGTGTTGTGACTATTAGTAGAATTAACTACCAAAATGAATTTCCAAAATAAAATGTTGGAAGAGAAAAAATAGGAAATCACTGGATATGGAGTGCGTGGAGGACAAACTTATATTGATCCCTTCCTTATCAAATTTCCTTTATTCACCTAATGTCACAATCAATCATGGTCTAGATAGAAGAGATGACCTAGACCATAAATTCAATCATATAATGTGTAGAAGGGTCATATGTAGATGGTGTGAAATGATGATTACAAACATGATAATTTTTCATCTACTAGGTCATTTTGAGATGATGATTACAAACCAATGCTAGCCCATTAAAAGTTATAATCATTGGTGCCTAATGTGGGGTGGACAATTTAAATAAAGTTCGTATCAAAGTACAATTTAGCTCATTTTAGTCAAGGTTAGTTAGAAGAATTAGCTATTGGTTTCTACCTTCAATTTCCTCTGAAAATGAATGTGTACATGCTTTTGAGAGACATTAGAGACATTAGAGTACCTTCAATTTCCTCTGAAAATGAATGTGTACGTGCTTTTGAGAGACATTAGAGACATTAGAGGAACAAGGTCCAAATTTTTGATGAAAATGTGCTATGAAAGTAAAGGGTTTTAAAGGAAAGCATGTACAAGGCATAGTTGAGCCAAATGTTCTTTAAGAAGGGCCTAATTATTTGGGTCTTGGTTATGGAAAACATGGAAAATGCTCCAAAGCCAAGGGGCTTGTGAGGTTTGTGTTCATGATGAATGGAACATGTACATAGTTTACCTTAAAGTTGTTGTGTTTTACGGATATTAAAATGAAGAACTTCTATTTAGATCCATTCCAGAGATTGACTGCAGAGGCATTTACTAGATATGTCACCTTTCATAAAAGATGAGATCCAGAGGCTACCTGGCCCTTTACAGACTCTGCCTATAGAACTTGTAGAAGTAAACACTAGAGGCATTAACAATATCAAAGAACATTTTCATGCTCAGACATGGGAATGTGTCTCTTTCCCTACGCAAAAAAATAGTTCTTGAGGTAGTTAATCTTCATAGACAAGTCATCAAGCAAGTCAATGTGATCATCCCTCCTTCCCTCCCTTCTAAAATAATTATGTTTTGCGGGTCAGAAAGCCAAAATATGGAGACAATTATCACCAAATCCAACGTACGATTATGCATGATGGAGAATATCTAGCGCTGTCCCTTGTTAAATATATTAACAAGGGAAAGCGCTAGAGATTCTCCATCATGCATAATCGTACGTTGATGCTTATAGAGTGAAAAAACTAAAAGAATCAACTTGTAGGGTCATTTTAATGGGGGGTGGAGAATTCAAGTCTTTGAAAATTCAAAGTATGGTGCATGTTGCATGAAGCAAGATGTTGAAAGTAGAGTTATGTTAGACACACTTAAATGCAACAAATATGGAAATTTGTACATGAGCTCTATTATTTGACTTAAGAGTCAGTTGTTTGAAAAGGCATGTTTTTTCAACTTGTGTTTGGTTGATGGTTTTGTACACCAATATGTAAGAGTACATGGACATATTCACATGATGTGAATTTTTTTTTCTTTGAAGGATAAAGATGATGTGTTTTCAGTTTGATGGTTTTGTTTGTGACAAGACGTCAGAAGATTTTGCGAAGGTCCACTCTTTAGCGAGAGCCTCATGATTACAACCTATCCGTGAGAATCAAATGGGAGTGCATCCTTATTCTGAAAACAAGTAGGATTCTAAGCTACCTACGACTCAAACTATCATTTTTAAATTTGAAATATAATGGTGTTGTTTCAATGCCTGAATCCACAACCCTAACACATGAAATCACTAATCTAATTACACATGAAATAAATAGTTATTTTCTCCAAAATTAAAAATATAACTAAAAACTAAATTCAACATAGTTGAAAGAAAAAGAAGCGCCATTGAAATGCTTTGCTGACAAATGGTTCTAGATTTCTTATCCAATTAAGGCCTAGCATGTATTTTGATGTTTCATGAATTTCTTTGCAAATTCAAAGTATGGTGCATGTTGCATGAAGCAAGATGTTGAAAGTACATGAGCTCTATTATTTGACTTAAGAGTCAGTTGTTTGAAGAGGCATGTTTTGTCAACTTGTGTTCGGTTGATGGTTTTGTACACCAATATGTAAGAGTACATGGACATATTCACATGATGTGAATTTTTTTTTTCTTTGAAGGAGAAAAATGATGTGTTTTCAGTTTGATGGTTTTGCTTGTGACAAGACGTCACAAGATTTTGCGTAGGTCCACTCTTTAGCAAGAGCCTCATGATTACAACCTATCCGTGAGATCACATGAAATCACTAATATAATTACACCTGAAATAAATAGTTATTTTCTCCAACATTAAAAATATAACTAAAAACTAAATTCAACATAGTTGAAAGAAAAAGAAGCGCCATTGAAATGGTTTGCTGACAAATGGTTAAAGATTTCTTATCCAATTAAGGCCTAGCATGTATTTTGATGTTTCCTGAATTTCTTTGCAAATTCAAAGTATGTTGCATGAAGCAAGATGTTGAAAGTAGAGTTATGTTAGACGTGCACTTAAATGCAACAAATATGGAAATGTGTACATGAGCTCTATTATTTGACTTAAGAGTCAGTTGTTTGAAGACGCATGTTTTGTCAACTTGTGTTTGGTTGATGGTTTTGTACACCAATATGTAAGAGTAAATGGAGATATTCACATGATGTGAATTTTTTTTTCTTTGAAGGAGAAAAATGATGTGCTTTCAGGTTGATGGTTTTGTTTGTGACAAGACGTCACAAGATTTTGCGAAGGTCCACTCTTGAGCGAGAGCCTCATGATTACAACCTATTCGCGAGAATCAAATGGGAGTGCATTTTTATTTTGAAAACAAGTAGGATTCTAAGCTACCTAGGACTCAAACCCTAATTTTTAAATTTGAAATATCATGGTGTGTTGTTTCAATGCCTGAATCCACAACCCTAACATATGAAATCACTAATCTAATTACACATGAAATAAATAGTCATTTTCTCCAACATTGTGTTATATGAACATAATTGGTACGCATATCTAAAGAGTCCAAGTGCTCATTCAAGACCATATGTAATCCTCATCTAACTTAGCCAGGGATTTGCAATTACTATATTTGAGTTGGCTAGCTCCATTTCAAGATATTATGGTTATCCAAGAGGGGATATAAAAAATGAAAAGAAGGATGTTGTTGTAGGTTATCCAAGTTGAACATAGATCCAGTGGAGAAACCTAAGGAAAACCTATGTTTCCAGGTCGAACCTTTGTAGAGGTTCCAGTACCTGAGATTAAAATCCAATTTGGGGCTGTTAAATTCTAACTGTACTGGTAATTGTGCTAGGGGGGAGAAATAAGATGCAATTTCCTCTTCTCATGGTTGGGAGTCTTGTTTTTCATGTGGATTCAACCCAACATATTGTACATATTAAATGAGGACATAATTATTACACATTTTTAATTTACATTCAAATGCTTCTTTGATTTATCTCCTATAGCTCGATGTATTATGCTAGATATATAATTTAAATTGAAGGCCCATGAGATAAATATGACATCTATGTGACATTTGTATTGAATCATCTATTTGTACACATATCTAATTTACATTACTTTAATATGTCATGCTTCTTTAATTTATCTTTTATATATGACCGAAGCATCCCTTTTTAATCTATCCCTTTTGACTTTGGATATGTGGGGAATATTCCTCTGCATATTTTTCTATTATAAAGCAGTGAGTAAAATTGTATTCCATTTGTGTCAATGTTAAGGTTAAGCACATGGATTAAAGTTTCATATATTATATGAGTATGCTATGTATTACATATGGTCTTGAATGAGATTTTAGACTCTTTAGATATATATCTAAAGAGTCCAAATTCTCATTCAAGACCATATGTAATCCTCATCTAACTTAGCCAGGGATTTGCAATACTATATTTGAGTTGGCTAGCTCCATTTCAAGATATTATGGTTATCCAAGAGGGGATATAAAAAATGAAAAGGATATTGAACTGTAGGTTATCCAAGTTGGACATAGAACCAATGGAGAAACCTGAGGAAAAACTATGTTTTCAAGTCGAACCTTTGTAGAGGTTCCAATACCTGGGCCTGCCATTTTCAAATTTCTTTTTAAGGCTAGATTTCACATGGGCTAAAAATTTAGGGTCACAACCAATGAGTATAAAGTCATCAACATAAAGAACAATTATTATGACATGGTTACTACTTTCTTGGTATAGGCATTGTAGTTATAATTGCATTTATAAAAGTAAGTATTAAGAAGAAAGTTGTTCATTTTAGCATTCCAAACATGAGGATCTTACTTAAGTCCTAGAGATATTTCTTCAGGTGGTAAACAAATATAGTCATTTTGAATATAGTTAGGAGGTTATTCCAAGTAAATTTGTTCTTGCAATCCCCATGCAAGAAGGTGGATTTAATGTTCATTTAATGGACCTCCAATTTATATGAAATAATAAGGGCTAGAACAGTAAAAAGGGAATTATTTTTTGCTATAAGGGAAAAGGTTTTATTCTAATCAACCCCTTTTAGTTGGGAAACTTTTATCAACTAGATATAAGTGTTAACACTGAAACATATAACAGTGAAACATATAACAGTAGTGAAACATATAACAACAGTGAAACATATAACAACAGTGAAACATATAAACAGTGAAACATATAACAGTAGTGAAACATATATAAACAGTGAAACATATATAAACAGTGAAACATATAAACAGTGAAACATATTACAACAGTGAAACATATTACAACAGTGAAACATATTACAACAGTGAAACATATTACAGTGAAACATATAAACAGTGAAACATATATAAACAGTGAAACATATATAAACAGTGAAACATATAAACAGTGAAACATATAAACAGTGAAACATATTACAACAGTGAAACATATTACAACAGTGAAACATATTTAAACAGTGAAACATATAAACAGTGAAACATATAACCGTAGTGAAACATATAACAGTAGTGAAACTTTTTACAACAGTGAAACTTTTTACAACAGTGAAACTTTTTACAACAGTGAAACACTTTATAACAGTGAAACTCTATAACAGTGAAACTCTTTATAACAGTGAAACACTATAACAGTGAAACTCTATAACAGTGAAACTCTATAACAGTGAAATTTTACCAGAGAAATATTTAATTTTTTCTTTTTCATTATTTATAACAGTGAAATAAAACCATTTTTGAGCATTTCATTCTAAAATTATAATAACCGTGAGGAACTGGCTAACAGTGAAATTTCATTATAACAGTGAAACTTCATAATAGTGAAACTTCATAACAGTAAAATTTTACCAGAGAAATATTTAATTTTTTCTTTTTCATTATTTATAACAGTGAAATAAAACCATTTTTGAGCATTTCATTATAAAATTAGAATAACCGTGAGGAAGTGGCTGGACTACATACCCGGGTAACAGAAGAAACAGAGCCCGAGCGTGGTGGACGTAAAAGCACGAACAGAGCCCGAGTGCGGCGGATGTAACAGCACCAACAGAGCCGAGCGCGACGGACGTAACAGCACCAACAGAGTAGAGCCGAGTGCGGAGGACGTAACAGCACCAGCACAACCGAGCGCGGCGAACGTAACAGACCTGCAAAACTCGCGGCAAATACAAACAGAGCTCCAAAAATCGTGCGAACAATGAAAACAGTTTAATTCGCGGGAGCTATATTTATAAAAACATAGTTCGGCCGAACTTTTTTATAAGTTCGGCCGAACTCCTCTTACCGGTTTTCCAAACCTCCGGAAAAAATTCTGTTTGCTGCGCCGTCACTGTGCCGTCAATCTAAACGGAGTCAAAAGTTCGGTCGAACTCTTTAAGAAAGTTCGGCCGAACTTTATAAAATGTTCGGCCGAACTATTGCCGAAAAAAAATTTCTGCCCCCGATTCTCACAAAAGTGTAACCCAGCTTCACGTTTCCGCCCATTATTGAATATAACCTTAATGCTCCATGGAAGACTCATGTGATTAATCAATATTAAATTCATAGATTATTAATCCAAAAGAAATAAATTAGCATGCATGTATTGATGATATGCTAGAAACGTTTACAATGTTAATCTTCTTATACTGTGGCAATCTAATGTTGATAAAATTCATGTAGTTGTTTCTCAATATATGTAATCGTGAAATATATTGCAAAAATATGGTTCAAAAGTAAAAAAGAGTTCTTTATTTTAAAATTTGTCAATATTTGATGAAAATTGTTGAAAACATAAAAGACATTGGATATCCATATTCGCACATTCCTAAAAAAGGTTCCCTATAGAAACATATAGTTTTTAAAATCCTCTTACACCTCTTTGTGCCCTACTTGATTGTTGTGCTAAAATTTCCATGTACCTTCTCCCAAAAAACACTCAAATCATTTGTGCCCCTCTTCACCACAAATGATAACAATGTACATTCATTGTTGATAAGACCTTGAAGCACCTTCCTTGTTCTCTAAATCCACTAAAATCTCTATCTCTTGACTTCTTTTTGTTTACTTATCAACACTTTCATTGTCCCTCTCATCCCACATTTCTTCCACATTTTTTTTTTTGGAATTGTGAAATTCTCTATAGTCATGATGAGTTCTTCATTTAAGAAAGATATTATTACTATTGTTTTATGGTAATTTTAGTTATAGGTTTTAAACGTCAAATGATATGGAGCTTCTAATGAATAATTTTTTTTTTTTTTCAACTAATTTGATTTTGTATAGTAGGCTTTCAAATATTAACATACTTAAAAATTAGCTGAATAGGTTCCTTATTGTATCATGGAGTGTGTATTTATGTATTGTATGGTTTTTCAGTCACAATTTATCTTATAGTTGATTAAATTTGTATGAATTTATAGATATAGAATTTGTTTTGTCTCATGAAATAAATTTGACCCTTCAATTTGGTAATCACTAGCTTGATTTTTCAAGAATCTCACATTCTCTCAAATTCAAAAGATTCACCACATCATTAAGTTTTTAAAGTAATAATTCCCTTTGAAATATGTACATTTATAAGTTTCCTATATAAAAATTTAAACTTAATTTCTATTAGTAGATTTAGTTCAACAACCTTGCAAATTATTATGCAAATGAGTAGATTTAAATAATTGATGTTGGATTTAAATAATTGAAATGTTTGGTATATGATATAAATGAACAAAAATATAATACTTTCGTTGATGCAGTAGGGATCACTTTTAGTTTGGGATTTATATAGTCTTTTGAAGAAATACAAAATTCTTTCTAAGAATAAGTAAATTTGAAAAAGGTCTTGAAATGCTTCACTTTGTTGTAGAACTCACTTTTAGTTTAGGATTAATATAGTCTCTTGAAGAAATTAAAAAGTGTTGCTAAGAATAACTAATTTTGAAAAAGGTCAAATGCTTCACTTAGTAAATGGAAACAATATTCTTATGTTCTATCAAATTGAATTTTTTAAAAATTGACAATATTATATTTTATTAACCATTTATAGAAATATATTTAACCATGCATTATAACTATATAATACATATTTCACACATACTTGCAATTCGAACACTTTATATGTGCACTAGATTCACCTTGCACACATCTTCACTACTAAACCATTTGTTACACTAACCATTACAAGTAGAGTAATTGAGACTTATATTTTACTTTGTAATTTTGCACACAAACATATGCTCACATAGTATAATTAGGAAAGAAGTAAGTGGCCCATCATCCACACATAATTTCTTTTATTGCAAGGAACAATAATCACATAATGTAATTAGTGGAATTGTATTAAAGGATCGTGAACCACATATCCACATAATTGCAATTCAAATAGTTTGTATGTACACTAGATTCACCTTTCACACACCATCACTACTAACCAATTTAGTTTACTAACCATTACAAGTAGAGTATTTACTTATTTTTTACTTTGAATTTTTTCACACAAACATATGCTCACATAGTATAATTAGGAAATAAGTAAGTGGCCCATCATCCACACATCATTTATTTTCTTGTAAGGAACAAAAATCATCGAGGTTAATTAAGGGAATTGTAAATGATCACACATATCGACATCAATTCACACTTTCTATGTTCACAGTTTCACTTACACGCACATTCACCCCACACACTAAGCTCACTTGGACTTTATATAAAGGGTATCCTCTTTCCAGAATCTTTGTAACTTATTTATTTGAGCTTATATTTTGTTGCACATCTTAAGTGAAGAAAGGCTTTCTAAAAATAATATTAACTGAAACACACTAAATTCCCCATAGGGGCCACAAGATAATTTATAGTTTAGGATAGGACCATGACAATAGGAAACAAAAAAACCATCATGGTTGTTTTTCATATTAAAACATATAAATTTGTCTTTTAGGGAGCTTAAAATCCTGCATCACCCAGTGACAAATCTGATACATGGAGAGAAACTCGTGAAGGGGGTAAGTCCTATGTGGAGGATTATCATGAACCTTCATGTTGTCTCCCGACATGTGGTAGGAGTTATGGGTCCAAAACTGACAACCAGAAGTTGAGATTCATCCATTCCCAATAGACATAGGTAAATTAATGGCCAAATATTAGAAAATATTTCCCTATAGGTTGAGCTGAGGGAGCACTTAGACCTAAGGCTATCTTGGTAAGGCTACTGGAAGCGTCACCAACTCTTTCGGGACATAACCCTAGTACATTTGGCCACTATAACACTCTCCATACCTTGGTTGGTTTTTTATATGTTTGAAGTGTCACTAGTGACATTTATAATGTGACCCTAGTACCATATTCTAAAATATTCACAAGGCACAGTTACTACTTAAGATGAAGGGGGTTAGGTATTTTTAGGATCTTTTCTCATAGAAAAAACCTCAAATAATTTTCTATTTTTTTTTCACAAATTCGAATTAAAGGGAAAATTAACCATTTATTTTTCTCTTTGTCTTATGTATGTGATTCATTTTATTTTCATAAAGAAAATATATGTGTTTAGGTGTGCTTACAAATGCAATAGTCTCAGGTGTCATCAATCTATTTCCTTTCTTTCCAACTGATTTATTTCTTAGAATAGAATGGTTGTCATTAGTTACATGTTTCATAGGGGTTATGTCATCTTCAGGTGCCTCCTACATATAATTCGCATTATCATGAAAATTGTTTTACCTTTCATACATACTGAAGCTTTTACCTTTCATTATATCCTGAATCACCCTTCTTGTTGACATAAGGATCAATATTTTTACCTGCTCTCCTATTCTATCCATCTTTCCCTGAGCTCAAAACCATTTTATTCTCATGTTTCAACTCATAAACCTTCGTCCATGTGACTAGAACTATAAGGTTTCCAAATTAATTTGTGTTTAGTGAGGAGGAATGCTTTTACCTTTCATTATATTCTGAATCACCATTTTTGTTGACACAAGGAAGAATGCCTTTACTGGTGCATTCTTCTTCGACCCATCTTTCCCTAAGATCGAAACCATTTTATTTCCATGTTTCAACTTATAACCCATGGCCCATGTAACCTTCTGCTACCTATTTTCCAACTGCCAGCTTGTATTTTATTTAACCTTTCCCTGGGGTTTATGACTAGATCCCTATGGTTTCAAAATCAATTTTTGTTGAGTGAGGAGGAATTATTTTACCTTTCATCATATTCTGAATCACCTTTTTTGTTGACATAGGGACCAATACCTTTACTAGTGGCTCTTCTTCGACTCATCTTTCCATTAGCTCGAAACCATTTTAATTCCATGTTTCAACTCATAACCTTGGTCCATCTCAACTTCTGCTATGTTGCTGCCAACTGTCAACTTTTTTTTCATTTAAATTTTCCCTAGTGTTTGTGACTATAAACCTAGCATTTCCAAATTGATTTTTGTTGAGTGAGAACGAATGCATTTACCTTTCATCATATTTTGAATCACCTTTTATTGACATAGAGATATATGTCTTGAGAAAATCCTTGCACAAGCTTACCAAATCTACGGTTTGAGTGAATGAAATTGATGAATCGTTTTGCTGGGCTCTTATCACCAGGAAACCCTACCAAGAAAGGTTTACAACAAGAATCAGAGAATTTGTGGTAGAGTTTTGGGAGAGCCATTCCCATGGTATTTCAACTAGAAAGCATGTCATACGACATCACATAGCTAAAGGTGATTATGTGGAACATGCTAAGCACATTGAGAAATGACAAAAGTTGCATTGTTTGAGGAATTTTAGGAAAGAAATATTATATCCATAAGGATGTCCCAAAAATTGAATCCATGGTTTATTAGGCCTAACAAAATCTATGACACGTGTTGTTATTGATATCATGTTGAATTTAAGCTTCATTATGACACTTTCCAATAATTTTACAAGAAGAACTATCACGACAACCCTCCTCATCCTACAATGTGTGATTTTTTTTCAAGAAGAGTTGTATTACAAGAAAATATGTACAGGTGGGAGAATATGCACTGAATGTGGTGATTTGTCATTGTTTCATAGGAACTTTTTTATTGATCCCAACCAGCCGGGGATTTTATATGTCACTGCAACATGGAAGCATTATGAGTATGTCATGGGAAATCAACCATATTCTTCAACTATGGTGCCTAAGAGGATCAACTATGTTGAGGATGAGATTCCTATTTGAAAATTCATGGGAGTGTTTCAAAACCAAATCTATAAATATACCAAACACTCACACAAGTACATGTGGCAAGTGTTTAAATTTAAGCACTCTTGTGAAGTATTTCAACCATGCACAATATTATCAGTGGTGGATTTAGCTTAGAATTACACAGTTTCTCCTCATACAAAGACATAGAGTGAGTATTATCACTCATACAAAGTTTCCATGTTAGTACATGTTTTGTAGAGACATGCACAATTGAACATTGATGGTAGGGATAACCCCGACGAGTCATGTGATGTGATTAAGGAGTATCACTTTTACATCAGTGATGATCATCAACATGAGACATTGTTCGTGCAACATTACTTTGACCTAATTTATGAATCATTAAAAAAAATGGCATATCATTCAATAAGCATTGAATATGGTCAGATGGTTATGAAGGGAAGTTCATGTCAGCACAAACTTTTTATTGGTTGATATGACGACATAAGAAGAAAAAAAATCATCATACTTGGATCTACTTTGAAACATGACATGGAAACGGTGAACATGATGGTGCAAGTTCTTTTGTGAAGTGAGCACTTAGGAGGTACCAAATGAGTCATGATGCACATCGACTCAAATCATCACTAGAAGTGGTAAACTATTGCAAATTCCATTTAGGACATGAACGTCACGAATCTATAAGGCTTGTGTATAGGTTCTTCTGGAATATCGCACTTGGTGATGTGAATAGATCCATTCCTTGGTATTGTAATAATGTAGAAGGAATAAGGGAATTACACTCAGTGTGGGTCAAATACATGGGGGAAATATTTTCCATCAATGCAATAAAATTCACATGTTTTTGTGATTGTTTCATTGGTGTTGATGAATGTAGACTTAATCATTGTGAAAAACATGGGTGCGTGAAAGGAGGGAAATGTATCCCTCTTAATCCAAAGGGACCTCTGAAATGGCAAGAGATGCACGATGAAGAGGCCATCATTTCACTAGATCATGATTGAGTTTCTGATATTGTAAGGGAAGGTATGTGGGTCATCTGTCATTAACAATTTTATCTATAAATTGAAATCTTGAATGTATTTAACTAATACATATTTTTTATTTTGGTTGTAGGCAATGTTTTTGTTATCACTTCCCCTGCAGGAAATGGAGAGAATGTGGCATAGAATTTGATGCAATGCAAACATGTGAAAAGCAGGTTGGGGAGGCCATATGAAGATGGACAATTCACATACCTAATTGGTGGCATGGTTTTGATGGCCCATTTTTTTTTTTAAAGTTAAAAAACAGACTGATCACATCATTTATAGAGGTTTATGCCTGAATATGTATCTTATCAATACCATTCATTATGTCATAGCATCTCATATCATTCTCATAGAAATAATAAAAAATAAAGGTGAACCAAGGAGATGGAAGATGACAAAATCAAACCATGAACATATTATGGAGACTTGCATTCCTATGAGCCATTGGCTAGATGAGTAGATGATGCAAATGGAAAGCCCTAAAGCTAAGTGTATATCATTCAAGTGTAATCTAATCTAGTATAAGAGATCTCAAATATATGATTTTTGTAATCTATAAATGTGATAAATGAATACTCTTGTAATTTTGAATGGAGAAATGTTTCCCTCTTATCTAGGATGGATTCATAATGGTGCTATATAAGGTTTAGTTTTCTTGAGGTGCTTCAGTTTCTAAAGTACACCAAATTTCAAGGAGGTGCTTTATAATCAATAGGGATTTAGATTTAGGTTTAATTAAAAAATTTCATCTTAAATTTTTTAAATGTCATGTGTATAGTATTCATGTTGAGCATGTAAGAAATTTTACAGATCTATATACATGTCATACATGTTTGGTTTCTAGAAATTCCATTTTAGTATGTAACAACCAAGTTGATATATTATTTTACTTAAAATGTAAATTCAACAATATAGGTTATGAACAACATTGAAATTTTTGTATGTTATTAATAATAAATATGTCATGTGTCACTTTGATATGAAACATGGAAAGAGTTACACACATGCTTCATATTGGAATGTAAGAAGTGCAACAAATTATATATATATATATATATATATATATATATATATATATATATATATATATATATATATATATATATATATATATATATATATATATAATGTTATGAATATTAAGATATTTTAGTTAACTCCTCAAAAGAAATAAAATTGAATAAAACTTATTAGTATTTAACATCTTGGATATCTAAAATTAAAAATTTGGTCATTTGTAGCGAACATACATTGATTTCGCAAAACTCTAAAATATACACACTTTTGCAAGCTTAAATATGGATAACTAAAATTAAGGGTTTTGTAAAAATTTACTTCTAAAAATTTCTTAATTGGATGTCTTAAGACAAAAAATTGATTGAAATAATTGGATAAACAAGTAAATTTAAGAAAGTGCATAAAATTATAGAAACATATAATTAATTGTTTAAATTAACATACATGTACTACACTAAAAGGCACTTTCTACAAATTCAATATTAAATAAATGTACATGATATATTTTAGTTCATTTTAAGTATTAAAGTGACTTGCATCATAGTAAGATTGTACTAATTTCCTTAGTCTATGAAACTAGAATTCAAAATTTTTATTTTGTAAAATTTTACTTCTTGAATGTTCTTAATTGAATGTATTAAGTTAAGGAATTGATTGAAACATTTGATAGCCAACTAAAGTTAGGAAATTTCATAAAATTATCTAAAAACATATCATTAATTATTTTTTGGCATATTAAATTCCATTGTATATGACTTATATCATGTGTTATGACTAAGCCGTTGTAGATGACCTCAAAAGAAATAAAATTTTAATAAAACAAGTTATTAGTTGAACATTACTAGTTGAAGACATTTTTTAAAATTGAATTTAAAATGTATTTCAATCCTATTTGTGTATTTTAATTGAACCATGAACATGTATTTTAGTTCATTTTAAGTGTCAAAATGACTTGCATCATAGTCTAATATTGTACTTATTTTCTTAGTTTATTTCTTGAGAAGTCAAAATTGTTATCTTGTTAGCTATGTATGATAATAAACTATCCATGTGAAAATATATACAAATTACATTATACACATGAACATATAGAAATCGAAATAATAAGCATCCATAAACTGAAATAACATTCATGCATCCATAAAATGTCCATGTATGAAAATATACAAACTTTGTACATCACATGTGAATATGCCCTACAAAATGGGCCTGAAAATATACAAACTATCTATGATCCACTCTAGAACATATCGCTTCTAGAACTCTTATGTTTATTTCGTTGTGCAGAGTGAGCATCCATAATTAGATACTACAATATAACACATTTCAAATTCAAATTAATTAAAAAATTATTTGTACAAAATAAACAATTTGGAAATAAATGATTTTGAATTGTGCATTTTAATAATCCCCTACATGTGACTCAATCGAGTGCAAATGGAAGTCAATTGGGATGGGGGTATGATCAATATGGGTTCAATGCTCCCCTGTTCGTGGCTCAATGCCTCCATACCCAACATCCATCTCATGTGTCCACATAAATGCAACATTAACACCCCTCTGCATCCGGGCCTATGTACACAATGAAAAAGACACATTATAATTAGTCTGTGAATTAATTAGCCTGCATACATGTAACCTAAAAAAGGAAAAAGTCGAAATAGTAAGAATAAAAAAAATTCACCTCAACTGTTAGTCCATGAGTTTTATGAGGTGGAGGTGGAGGAGGTTGAGCCATGGAAACATGCATTCGAGGAGGCTGCTCTAGTTGGTCAACTGCCCCCTCAGATGACCTTAGAAGCTTATATGTGTCGTTGGGTTGTGCATGCATGTTATCACAAAATTATTAATATAAATGAAATCTCATACAAACTTACTAGTATAAATCATGTAAAATTTGATGATAAGAGTCAAACGTTATGTATATATGTACATGGTTTGTTTCATGTGGGTTGTGCACCCTCCAAGTATCACAGATGGTGTCACGACATGTGAGTGCATATGACTAAACTTGGTAATTTATAGACTCTCGAGATATGAATCATCATGTAATGCAACTGGTGGGACATGAGGCAACAAAGGTGGTATACTCATCTCTCCACGCAATGCGACATGTGAAATGGCCAATGTCCTCTTCATGTTATCTACAATGATATTCCTAGTATTAGCACCAAGCTATGAAGATTTCTCTAGCTTCGTCAACAATACCACGCTCGGAGATGGGCATGGAAACAATCTCGAAGGTGGTGCTACATGTGCAGGGTCCTTATGAGCCCCGACATGTTCAAAACTACATCCCAAACTGGGTCCATAAAACTTATATTTAGTGCTAGTGTAATTCGGCCTCATATGTAGCACAAACTCTACATATATATTCTTTGCAAAGTAAATGGGGACTTGTTCATGGTGGGGGAGTTTTCCCCAAGCTCTAATGAATCAATCATAAAAAAAAGGGGTTGCCTCAACATTCTTAAAATATTTTAGAGGAATTGGACCAATATGTCTAGCACGACATTTTGGAGGGATGTCTAACAACTCCCCATGAATATCAATGTTCTTGGTGGTGTCTTTCATCACCTTCCAAGTATATGGGCCTCTAACCTCTAGCCTCCTATTCTTATGTATGGAATATAGGAGGTGGATTTATGGGTTGGCCCTCTAGTATGGCTCGGTCAACTTGTTGATGTTATCCAACATTAGAGACAAACTACGAATAGTAGGTGAACTAGCATATATTTTATCTAGCTCTTGTGTGATCCATGTTTGTTGGGACCTAACATCCTCAATTGTGATACTGGCTATAGTGTCGTTCCACGAAGGGATCAATACTGCACTTTGATCCTCACATTCACCCTAGTGAGGGTCTACCAATCATGAACACACACATATACACACACGTATATAACAAACTAGAAGCATAATAACATATACATTAATTCAAACACATCAATTAAATATGATTTAAAAATTAGAGAAAATTTCAAGACATAAACACATAAAGTTTAAAGAGGATTTAAAATGTAAAATCTATACCTACAACAGGTGAAGATGGTCCACTATCCATAGCAAGATCATCAACAGATATAAAAATAATGCCTCTGATACTGCGACTTCTTTCAGAGGGAGGATCTGTGAGTGGAATAGACACTCTAGTATGGCTACGTGATCTAGCCCAACCATGTATAATATATCCCCCAACACTCCAACGGGTTGTGGTTGAGGGGTGTATGGGAGATGGATCAACAAATTACATATAATACATATAAACTTATGCAAGAAAAAATTGTTGACATAGAAAGAATGTTGACAAGAAAACCATTTATAAACTCAAGTAGAATAATCTAGGTTAAAGCCCTAATCTAAATAGAGTGTTTATTTTGATAAATTATCTACGAAAGTATTGAGTTCCATGTAAACACGATTGAAAAATGCGATTGAAAATATAACTTACACTTTTTCCCATTTATAAATAATGCATTTGATTCATAGAGCAGAAACATGTAAATACATGTAAAAATTTGAAATAAACCTATTTGCAAATCTAATAAAACTTCATGCCAAACAAATACTCCATAAGACAAGTTCTTATAATGTTTGATTTTGACACATGACATGTACTAGGTGCAAGCACATGAAGGCAATGTTTCAGGTACGACACACTACATAATGAAACACTATGGTACAAATTAGAAAAGAGTCAAAATGCTTATATATTCACTTTAAATGCACTTTTCATCATGAATTTAATGTATGTATCAATGATGTAGCATTGAAACTTATATATATATATATATATATATATATATATATATATATATGCTAGGTTGCATTATATAGTTAACTAAAAATATAAGTGTAAGTTACAAAATCATTACTAAACTAATAAATTTAATAAATGTGGGAACTAAGAGATATATAGTTGTCATGTATCATTATATTAAGCAATTATAAAAATATGAGCAACGAAAATTTTAAGGAAAATTACAGTTTATAGATCAACTCGAGTTAGACTCGAAAAAATTTGTTGAGCATCACCCATATTATGGTATTATTAAGAGCACATTATGTTAAATAGTTATAAAACTATGTTAAATGTTATAACTATAATTATGTTATATATCTAGTTATATAATTATGTTATATATATATATATATATATATATATATATATATATATATATATATATATATAGTTGTAAAGTAAATATAATATAACTATGTATATAGTTATATATATGTTAGTTATGTTATATATAACTTTATGTTTTGTATATATGTGTAGTTAATAAAATTTAATAAAAACAAAATATTGTTTTGAACTTTTAATTTAGTTAAAATATTTTATTCAAGTACAATTAGTTTTATGAAAAAAATTATTATTTATATTAAGTATGAGGGGTTTCCGTAGTGCATTATATTAGATATCATTTTTGGGATTCAACTGCATTAATTTAGTCATTCATCTATGACCATTTCCATGAGAGGTAGTCATAACTGACTAATTTCTCATGATTTTTGAATGCGTATTGCAGAAGAAGTGGATTAACCATCATCATCGGCTTGCACCCGAGAACTGTGATTCTAGAGGTCACCCATCCTGCACTCTTCAGCCAGCGCTGGCGACCGTGGTATTTTCCTCATATCGTTAATTTGTTTTATGCTACCCCCATTTATCAAATTATGAACCATTCAAGAAGAGATCCCTTTACTCTTAGTATTTTAAGTATGAGGGGTTTCCACAGTGCATTATATTAGATATCATTTTGGGATTCAACTGCGTTAATTTAGTCATTCATTTTTGGGATTCAACTGCGTTAAGCGCGCTTGAGCCAGAGGAGTTCTAGGATGGGTGACCTCCCAGGAAGTCCTGGTTACCGGGTGCAAGCCCCGGAAGTGATGATTGACGCCATGTGATTCATTTCACTAGTTTCAATCCCACTTCTTCACCCCTGTGAGCATCACCCGATGCAATGAGTGCTAAGTGGACTATTCAAAAATCATGAGAAATTAGTCAGTTGCGACTACCTCTCATGGAAATGGTCATACATGAATGACTTACTTAACGCAGTTGAATCCCAAAAACGATATCTAATATAATGCACTGCGAAAACCCCTCATACTTAAAATACAAAGAGTAAAGGGATCTCTACTTGAATGGTTCATGAGGCACAATACTTGCTAAGGTTTTGCAAATGGGGTAGCAAGCTAAGTGGGCTTGATTGTGGGGAAAACTCCACAGTTAAGCGCGCTTGAGCCAGAGGAGTTCTCGGATGGGTGACCTCCCGGGAAGTCCTGGTTACCGGGTGCAAGCCCCGGAAGTGATGATTGACGCTATGTGATTCATTTCACTAGTTTCAATCCCACTTCTTCACCCCCGTGAGCATCACCCGATGCAATGAGTGCTAAGTGGACTATTCAAAAATCATGAGAAATTAGTCAGTTACGACTACCTCTCATGGAAATGGTCATAGATGAATGACTAAATTAACGCAGTTGAATCCCAAAAATGATATCTAATATTGTTTATATTATCAAAAATATAAATTTATTTAAATTCAAAATAAAAATGAAATCCAATTTCTTATTTGATTTAATATATGTTCACCATGAGCAACCATATTCGTTGTGTCAATTTAAAGTTCCTAATTATTTATATATTGGAGTTCTATAATTTATTTATTTATTTTTGCATAATTCATTATTTCTTAATCTCATTATCTCTCATTCATTTTCCTAAAACTGATAGAATGTGTGGCGAATAGGTTTGTGGGTCTGCCCTCTAGTATGTCTCGATCAACTTGTTGATGTTATCCAACATTAGAGACAAACTACGACTAGTAGGTGAACTAGCAGAGATTTTATCTAGCTCTCATGTGATCCATGTTTGTTGGGACCTAACATCCTCAATTGTGATACTGTCTATAATGTCGTTCCATGAAGGGATCAACACTGCACTTTGATCCTCACATTCACCCTAGTGAGGGTCAACCAATTATAAACATTATATATATATATATATATATATATATATATATATATATATATATATATATATATATATATATAAATAAAACTAGAAGCATAATAAAATATACATTAAATTCAAACACATCAATTGAAGGTGATTTAGAAATTAGAGAAAATTTCAGGACATATGTAGGTTTTAACCCTGAACAGAAATTATCTACACACGAATCTTATAACAGAAAATAAACAATAGCGAGAGCATAAAACATAAAACAGATAAAAAACAAAGATTTTCCCCTGGATCCCAAATCGGGACGACCAGCTTGATTTTTCATTATATTCTTTTTAGTGTTACAACACATATATATACATGCCGAAGCATACATAAACCCCAATCCATTAACCCTGGAGTAGAACATAACCGTAGTTCCCTTGACCGGATCTACAAAATACCAGGGGCCGAAAACCATCGTACCCCAAAACCATGTGCAAACTCATGCACAAAACATGGGTGGGTCCACATATGAGTGGGACCGCATACCAAAAAAAATTTCGCCGGGGCGCTGCGCCTGGCGCAACATACAGCGCGTGGGGCTAGTCGTGGAAAGAATATAACACATACCCAACATTCTCCCACTTGTTGTTTTCTTTCCACAGGGGGCCACAGGAGAGCTTAGTCATTGGGCCAATTCTTCAAAACCCATTGTTTCTCTACACCAAGAGAACTTCTGAGTGCTCACAGACTTCGTTAATGCATCTGCAACATTCTTCAAAGTGTCCACCTTTACCAGCAACACCCTTTTAGCTTCAACCATATCTCTAACATAGTGATATTGAACATCAATGTGCTTCGTCTTTGAATGATAGGCAGGGTTCTTAGCCAAGAAAATTGCACTTTGGCTATCACAGTCTATCCTTATAGCTTGTTGTACCAACCCCATACTAGAACACAATCTCTGCAACCAAACTGCTTCCTTTCTTGCATGAGTGGTTGCTATGTATTCTGCCTCTGTAGTTGAAAGTGCCACTACAGACTGTCTTTTACTCATCCAACTGACTGCGCCTCCAAATAGGCTAAACACATACCCACTTGTAGATCTTCTTTGGTCCAGATCTCCAGCCCAGTCTGCATCAACAAAACCACGAATTTCCAACATTCTTTCTAATCCTGGTCTTCCCTGGTAGCACAAGCCATAATCACTAGTGCCACGTAAATATCTGAAAACCCGCTTCACTGCTGTCCAATGCTCCTTCCCCGGGTTTGACATAAACCTGCTCAATACTCCCACTGCATGTGCAATGTCTGGTCTAGTACAGACCATTGCATACATCAGGCTACCCACTGCACTTGCATATGGAACATGGGACATATCCTCCTCTTCTTCTTGTGTCTTGGGACACTGTTTAGCAGATAGCTTTACACCTACAAGAATAGGAACTTTCACCGGTTTACTATCCTGCATATTGAACCTCTACAATATAGTCTCGACATACTTCCTCTGGTTTAACCAAAGCTTCCTCTTTGCTCGATCTCTCTTAATTTACATGCCCAAAATATAGTTTGCAGCACCAAGATCCTTCATGTCGAATTTGGAGAACAATTGGGTCTTCAAATCTTGGATAATTTCTTTGTCATTTCCAATCAACAACATATCATCCACATACAAGACCAAATAAATAATACGGTCACCAATTGATTTTAAATAAAAATAGTGATCCTCCTTTCTCCTAGTGAAGCCAAGTCCCCATATATAGGTATCAAATTTCTGATACCACATCCTTGGTGACTATTTTAACCCATACAAAGACTTCTTCAACTTGCATACTAGTTCTTTCTTACCCTTCACCATAAAGCCTTCAGGTTGCTTCATGTAGATCTCCTCTTCTAGATCCCCGTGAAGAAATGTTGTCTTCACATCCATCTTTTCTATCTCAAAATCAAATGCCGCAACAACAGATAAAAGTAATCTAATAGAAGTAACCTTGGCAACAGGAGAAAAAAATATCACCAAAATCAATTTCCGGCACCTGGGAATAACCTTTTTCTACCAACCGAGCTTTGTATTTCTCCACCTTGCCTTCTACATTCATCTTCTTTTTAAACACCCATTTTCTCCCGATGGGCTTCCTTCCAATCGACAACTCCACCAGATCCCATGCCTCATTTTTGTGCAAGGATGCCATTTCATCAACCATGGCCTCCTTCCAGAGTTTTTTACCCATTGAATCCACCACCGCCTTGAAAGTTCTTAGATCATCATCAGTGATAGTTAAAGAAAATTTTGAAGAGAAAGAATATGGACAATACCTTTCTGGCTCCCTTCTTTCACAAAATGATCTTCTCATAGCCGGAGTTTGTGGCTCTTCCTCTTCGAATCTTCTTCCGCTCGTAGAGAGACCGATCTATCCCTTTAAACTTCAAACTCTATCTTCTCGTGTTCCTTTGCATGATTTCATGTTTAACAACATCTTTTCACCTCTCTAAACACCACATCTCGGCTGTACACAACCTTCCTCTCAGTTTCCCCGTTCCAAAGCTTGTAACCCTTTAAACCATCCTTATACCCAATAAAGATGCACCTTTCAGATTTATTATCCAACTTGGTCCTTTTCTCCTTTGGAACATGTACATATGCATCACATCCAAATACCCTTAGATGTGAAAGAGAGGGTTTCTTACCCATCCATACCTCATTTGGAATCTTATCCTCCAACGCTGATAAAGGTGATTTGTTAACCAAGTAACATGCAGTCTCCACTACCTTTGCCCATAATTCTTGTCCTAACCCGGTATCACTGAGCATGCTTCTTGCCTTTTCCATCAGCGTTCTGTTCATTCTTTCTGCAACTCCATTTTTCTGAGGTGTGTATGGAGTAGTCTTCTTCCGTGCTATACCACACTTCTTATAAGACTCTTCAAGTTCCTTCTTGCAGAACTCCCCACCATTATCTGTTCTCAGCACCTTTAATCTTCTTCTCTGTATTGTTTTCCACTAAAGCCTTAAGTTATTTAAATTTGTCAAAGACTTCAGATTTCTTCCTCAAGAAATATATCCATGTATTCCTTGAGAAGTCATCTAGTGAATGAAACATAGTATTACTGCACTTCAAAGGATGGAACCGATACGTGTCCAAACACATCACCGTGCACAAAGCTCTAATATCTTGTTCGCCCTCTTAGCACTGTATGGAAAAACTCACCCGATTCTCGCTTCCCATATACACAATGTTCACAGAAATCGAAATCCAGAGAGAAATTAGACATACCTTCTACCATACCATTTCTATGCAGTATCCGAAGGCCCTTATCTCCAATATGTCCAAGCCTTTGTTGCCATAGCATGGTATTTTCTCCAGAGATAGCTAGGCTTTCCGCTCCTCTTTCAGGAACCACAGAACGGTTACACCCATCAATAACAGTGCTACCTTGTAGCTTGTTCAAAGTTCCAATCCGAACTCCCGGAAATAATACCAGTGCTCCCCGAACCATCTTGCAGGCATCTTTCTTGAACACTGTTTTTACACCTGTATCATCCATCTTACTTACAAAAATTAGATTTCTAGCCAATATAGGAATATGTAGAACACCAGAAAGTGTTCTAATCCTTCCACCTTGTAGCTTCAGCTTGAACTTTCCACGTCCGACGATTCTAACCTTCCTATCATCCTCTAGGAAGACATCACCACCATCATATTTATCATACTCGCAGAACCACTCCCTATGAGGAGTGAAGTGAAAGGATGCAACTTGAGTCAATCAACCATGACTCATGATCTACATGTGTATTTGAAGAAGAAGCCAAATACACATCCCCACCTTCATCCGAGGTGGTTTTTGCCTCTCGCGAAGGAGCATCATCGGATCCCTTTCCTTTCTTAGGAGCTTTAGATCCGCACTCCTTTTTGTAGTGCCCTTCCTTTCCGCATTTCCGTGGAGAATTTAGATCTCCCTTTAGATTTAGATCTCCCACTCGAAACCTTATTCTTGTTTCTGTTCTGGGACCTTCCTCGTACAAATAAGGCATCTCCATTCTGACCCTCCATATTTCTCCGTCTCATTTCCTCCGACAGCAAGGCTGAGACAATATCATCAAATTTAAGGTAATTGTATTGCTACCTATTGCAATAACCAGACTGTCCCATGAGTCTGGTAGAGAAAACAACAAGCCGATGCACTTATCTTCATCTGAGATTTTAATATCAACAGATGACAGCTGACTTACCACAGTATTGAAGGCGTTCAGATGCTCTGTCACCGAGTCTCCATCCTTCATCCTCAGGTTATACATCTTTTTCCGCAGGAACAATTTATTCACCAGAGACTTAGATTGGTACAAAGTCCCTAGCTTGTCCCACAAGGTCTTCGTCGTAGCTTCCCCAGATACATTCAACAATACTGAATCTGAGACACACAACCGTATTGTGCTCTTAGCCTTCCGATCCAGTTTCTTCCAGTCTTCATCTGACATTGCCGTTGGTTTAGTACTTGGATCTACCGCGATCCACTGATCTTTATCCACCAGCAGATCCTCCATCTTGAGCTTCCATAACTCAAAGCTCTGACCATTAAATTTCTCGATCTCTATCTTCCCACCGCTCGCCATCTTCTTTCACCGCAAGAATCGATCCCGTAGATCTCCCACTGAACAGGGTCTACCTCAGGCCTGAGCAAAGCACCCTCAGCAACAAAGGCGTCCCCTTGACGCCGAAACAGCTTTGATACCAAATGTAGGTTTTAACCCTGAACAGAAATTATCTACACACGAATCTTATAACAGAAAATAAACAATAGCGAGAGCATAAAACATAAAACAGATAAACACAGAGATTTTCCCCTGGATCCCAAATTGGGAAGACCAGCTTGATTTTTCATTATATTCCTTTTAGTGTTACAACACATATATATACATGTCGAAGCATACATAAACCCCAATCCATTAACCCTGGATTAGAACATAACCGTAGTTCCCTTGACCGGATCTACAAAATATCAGGGGCTGAAAACCATCGTACCCCAAAACCATGTGCAAAATCATGCACAAAACATGGGTGGGTCCGCATATGGGTGGGTCCACATATGAGTGGGGCTAGTCGTGGAAATAATATAACACATACCCAACAATATAAACACATAAAGTTTAAAGATGATTTAAAATTTAAAATTTATACCTACAACAGCTGAAGAAGGTCCACTATCCATAGCAAGATCATCAACAGATATAAAAATACTGCCTATGACACTCTGACTTCTGTCAGAGGGAGGATCTGTGAATAGAAAACACACTCTAGTATGGCTACGTGATCTACCCCGACCATGTATAACAGACTCCCCAACACTCCGATGGGTTGTGGTTGAGGGGTGTATGGGAGATGGCTCTGCAAATTACATATAATACATATAAACTTATGGAAGAAAAAAATGTTGACATAGAAATAATGTTGACAAGAAAACGATTTATAAACTCACCTAGAATAATCTAGGTTAAATTCCTAAACTAAATAGAGTGTCTATTTTGATAAATTATCTACCAAATTATTGAGTTCCATGTAAACACGATTGAAAAATGCGATTGAAAATCTAACTTACACTTTTTACCATTTATAAATAATGCATTTTATTCATAGAGCATAAATATGTAAATACATGTAAAAATTTGAAATAAACCTATTTTCAAATCTAATAAAACTTCATGCCAAACAAATACTCCATAAGACAAATTCTTATAATGTTTGATTTTGACACATGACATGTAATAGGTGCAAGCACATAAAGGCAATGTTTCAGGTACGACACACTACATAATGAAAAAATATGGTACAAATTAGAAAGGATTCAAATGTTTATATATTCACTTTAAATGCACTTTTCATCATGAATTTAATGTATGTGTCAATGATGCAATGTTGAAACTTATATATATATATGCCATGTTGCATTATAGAGTTAAATAAAAATATAAAAAGTGTAAGTTACAAAATCAATACTCAACTAATAAATTTAATAAATGTGGGAACTAAGAGATATATAGTTGTCATGTATCATTATATTAATCAGTTATACAAATATGAGTAACAAAAAACTTTAAGGAAAATTATAGTTTATAGATCAACTCGAGCCTTAAAAAAATTGTTGAGCATCACCCATCTTATGGTATTATTAAGAGCACGTTATGTTAAGTAGTTATAAAACTACGTTAAATGTTATATATATGTGTGTGAGAAATTTTATAACTATAGCAATATTATATATCTCGTTATATAATTATGTTACATGTTATGTTATATCATATAATTATATATCTAGTTATGTCAGAAATATATATTTGTGTGTGTGTGTGTGTGTGTTATAGTTATATATATGTTAGTTATGTTATACATAACTTTATGTTTTGTTATATATGTGTAGTTAATAAAATTTATTCAAAACAATATATATATATATATATTATAGTTATATATATGTTAGTTATGTTATACATAACTTTATGTTTTGTTATATATGTGTAGTTAATAAAATTTATTAAAAACAAAATATTGTTTTGGAATTTTAATTTAGTTAAAATATTTTATTTAAGTACAATTAATTTTATAAAGCAAATTACTATATTTATTATTAAAAATATAATTTTATTTAAATTTAAAATAAAAAGATGAAATCAAATTTCTTATTTGATTTAATAGATGCTTACCCTGAGAAACTATATTCGTTGTCAATTTAAAGTTCCTAATTATTTATATATTGGAGTTCTATAGGTTTTTTTTTTTGAATTTTTTTTGAATTTTTTTTGGCATAATTAATTATTAATTTCATTATCTCTCATTCATTTTCCTAAAACTGAGAGAATGGGTGGCAAACAGAGTTGTGCATCCAAATCTAGAATCACCAGTACGTGGAGACATCATCCATAGAGGAACCCCTCGAGAAAACCATAAAATATAGAGGAAATTGAATATTGGACATACATATCTTATAAATTTCATAAAATATTTATACTATAGAATAATCTTAACAAATATATTAGTATAAATTTATTATTGATAAAATTTCAAAAATTTATGTTAATTTAATCCAATCTTAACAAAAACCTCAAAAAAAATAAACGATAGGTACTCAGGCAATCAAGTACTCTGTCAAATGACCTTAGAAGCATGTGAAAATTTAAGTGAGTTTAATTGATTATTTAGAAAAAAAAATCCCCAAAAAGTTAAAAAGACAATGATTTATGAAATTTCAAGAACATCAAATCTCACCAAAGAATTCAAAACATCCCAAAAGTATTCCCATCTCTATCAGCAATCAAGGTTTTGATTAATTGTTTTCCCAAAATGTGCTACAAATAGTTATTATAATCAAAAGTATTGTAAGTGCAAGGGATAGACATTGTGATCGGTTTAGAAAACCGCAACACCTATGCACAATTTTAAGATATCCTTGGTTGAATACATTTGCAAATCATTAAAAAAAAATTACCACTTAGAATTGCAATATTGCTAGTCTGAAATTTATTCAAAAAATAAGAAATTATAATATTATTAAATCTTTCCTATTGTGTTCAATTAGGTGTTCATTTCCAATTGAGAGAAAACATTATGAAGCAAAGAAAAATTAACATTAATAGTTGGTAAAGAGAAAGGAAAAAATTGAATCCAATAATCACCAACTGATAAACTAGCTAGAAGAATAAGAAAAATTTCTCAAACTATAATTTTCCAACCCATTAGAAGAAAAAAAATCACCAAATCGTAAATCCAAAAAAAAAAAAGAGAGCTTAGAAACAATCTACTTCATCTGAAATAGGTTGATGTTCAACGAGGTGCAACAGATCCACTGCAAACACAAATTGGAAGGAGATTAAAAATTGAAACTCATAACAAGATTCTGATTACAATGAACTCCTAAAATTCCATATTAGTAAAATTAACTTGAATGCAAATATTTTATAGAAATGATATCCTTATACCTTTACGCTTACAATATTTTTGGGTGATGGGAGGGAGCACGATGTTGATGATTATTTCGACCACAGCAGTCAAGGATGAGTATTGTTTCACAACCGTAGTAACTGTTAAAAATTCTGATTTTGCACTCTGAGAAATGATTAACCCTTTCTCAATGGACCCAAGTTCTGGCAAGCAACCTATATCAGGGATAAACACAGATACAATTACATTGAATCATAGATGTGGGACCCATCACACAAATGATTGTTGGACTCTCTTTCTTGTTATTATTATTGCAAAAATACACAAAAAAATAAGCAAGACAATGAAATAGATAATTCCTATAATTTTAATGCTTTGTTGTTTCTTTGTTTATCGGAGCAATCTCAGAGCTCATTTCTTAGCAAATAAGTTGTTCCTTATTTCAGTTTCCTTTTAAAATCGTTCGGTCTGCCGCACAAACTCATTCCCCTGAGGCAGAAGGAAAATTTTCTAGCAAATGTCAACGTGGAAGCAGAGCAATTTGAGAAAGTGTCAACCCTAAAGCACACTTACTTCCTAGGTGATCCAAGTGGCTCTAGAAAGTCTCAAAAATCAAAGTTCTCAGATTTCATCAAAACTAGAACTAGTTCGAAGAGCTCATCATCTTGATTCCAACGGTGTAGAATACACCTAAATTTGAGTCTGTATGATAAAGTTAATGTAGTTTGAAGTTTGTACCAAACAAAACAAAACAAAAAAGTCAGCCAGAGGGTGCCACGTGGCACTCGTACATGATGCCATCCCATTCAATAGAATAGGTGGACCACAGTATGTGATGTGCAAATACCACAAGTCAACATGCGGCATGTAGGTAACAAAAGTGGCATATTATGTGGACCACTGAGAGCCTGCCACATGGCCCAATCACATGGTGCCATATGCCACCTAAAATTAGGCCCAAAGTGGCCTTGGCATGGTGTGACCTACATTTTTGTCTTATTCTCATGGTTTGGGGAGTCATTACAATATGGAGATACGTATACCATATATTATATGGTTTGAAAACTATATTAAAACCAAAATTAGGCTTTAAAACCAAAATTATGAGCCCATGAGTTTTGAACACAAAACCTCCCCAAAAACAAGTAACTTAATATAAGCATGGCAACCATTGTTCCAACCACACAGTTTGTCTTATTCACCCTCACACTTTGTTACAAAATGTCAATCAAATGGTTCAAAGGGGAACATGGAAAATACATGAGAGATGAGAGCACAAGTAGGCCAATGAAGACATGAATCTCAAGAAGATTCTAGGGATATTATTAGATCATATGTTAGAGAATATTTAAAAGAATATTCTCTATGAGGAATCTTTGAGGAATGTTTAAGAATCTCTAGGGGCATAATTTTGAAGGTGTTGTAAATAATTTTATGCTCATTTGAACTAGTTTTTCGCAAAGAACGTGATGGCATGATCAGTTTCTTCATCTGAGTAGACGAATTTCAGTCAACCTACAAAATAGAATTTTTAAGGAATCTTTGATATTGTTGGGGAGACCAAATTTTATTGAGGCAAAAAGGGGTTGAATTTATACTAAAATTTCACAGTTATTCACAAGGAACACAATGGCGGATGTTGCTTCTTCATCCCGAGTAGTTTATTTTTCAGGTCGCTCCCAAACTTGGAGGTATAAGGTGCATTATTGCCATGTATTCATTGATTTTTTTTTAGATGATGATTTGTATTTTAGACCCATGTATGCCAATTTGTGAGATGATTATTGTATGCCACTTTATGTGAGATATTTTTCTTTTGGAATGTTGAAGGATAGCTTTTATGAGTGCGAGTTCTTATAGAAGAACATCTCATGGAGAGACATGCCACTCTAGTTAGGAAAGTTCATCCATGCAATGACAGAGAATTCATCGTGTACTCATAATCTTATAGTAGCTAATCATTAGGGAAGTTTTGAGGTCTAAAATGGGACTACTAATGAAATTATAAAATAATAGTGGAAATAATAAAATAAGATAAGATTACATCATCAAATTTTAGAGGGAAAAAAGAAAAAACTAATTTTTCAACTCGTATTTTCAACTTATCTCTTTATGGGTTTACTCAAATTTCGAGTAGAAAACCTCATTGGATGAAAAATTTGATTCCTCATCCAAGGATTACGCATGTCACATTCTTTCGATGGACCTTGCTACACGAAAAATGAGAAAAACATGAAAAATGTGATTACAATCACGTTTTTTATGTATTTCTCATTTTTCGTGTACCAGAGTCCGTTGAAAGTATGCAACATGGATACTCCTTGGATGAGGAATTAAATTTTTAGTCCATGAGTACTAACACTCAAAATTTGAGTAAAACCTTAGGGAGATAAGTTGAAAATATGAGTTGAAAATGTAGTTTCATTATTTTATTATTTTATAATATTTTTACTTTTTTACTCCAAAAATGGTGAATCATCTCCCATGGTTGACATCATCATCTTGAATCTTATTGGTTCTTATAAAGTTTATATTGGTTGTAAATTTTTCGTAGGAGACCCATTTTAGACCTAAAAATTCCCCTGATGGAACCAACCTCCCCACTCTTGACACCGGTTTGGAGATGTAACTCACATTGAGTGAACTTCGTTATCAACTTGTATGTGTTATTTAATTTGATGGTTGGTTTTATGTTTCCTATTATTTAAAGTATGCATATGTGGTTTTTCATACTCTTTCACATGTAATTCTACTAACATCATAGAAGTAAAAGATCTTGGTTAATTCCGGTAGCTGAGAGATTCTGGATCAAGTTTGATATTAGAACGTTCTTCTTGATGATGTGAATTGTGAATGTGAATTATAACCATAGATTGTATGTGAAAAAAAAATGAAAATGGAGGATCACAAATATATATAAGAGGATATCCCTGGGATGGAAAGCATGGTCTATATAATATATATATATATTATGAGGAGAAAGTGGAAAAATAGGGATAGGAGAAAGAGAGAGTAGAGGATGGTGCTCCATCTCCATCTTCGAGTAAATATTATTATTCTTCATATTCTTATCATCATTAAAATGAAGTATTAAACCAAAGCCTTCAAGAAAATAATGTTGAATTGAAGATACTTCTACAAGAAGCAGAAGAGGAGAAGCAAAGATTGCAACTTAAATTATGAGCCATAGAAGAGGACTTGGTAAAGTTGAAGTGCAATGAAGGCTTAGCGAAGTCATCATCACCTGCTTCAGAATCAAAAACTGAGGTAAATAGTGTCGGTAGTGCTTCAGTTTCATTTTCACATGATGTTGTTTCTATTGGAATCCTAGAGGTATCCATTTCAGGATTGGGGTACACTGAAGGAGAATGCTCAAAGGAAATAGAAGCAGGCGGTTACTTAGACAAAGAATCCAAGACATTGTTGAAATCATAAATCAAAGAGAATGATGGGAACACATCACAATCTTTCCGTGACATTGCACATTGCAGAGGAAGAGCTAAGGCAAACCCTCATTGCTAGGATTGCACAAAAGACAACCAAGCAAGGTATAAAAAGTCTTAGTATGCTAATGTTCCTTTTGATTACAGGAAGATTTCTAATGATTAGGAAAGTTTATTGCATAGAAAACCATGTAGTTTTTGTGGTATCAAGAAAGAGTACAAGACGTGAAAGGACTTCTCCACATCAGGGAAGGTATAAGGTTAAATAGGTCTAGAGGAAGAATGATTTTTTCAACCATTGTAACAATCATGGACATTAGAGAGCCACATGTTGGAGGATTCATCCAAAGTGATGTCTTGAGAAGGACAAAGAACATGCGAACGAAACAACCAGTGAAGTCATTCAACAAGCGAATAAACTCCAGTATGATGACCCATTCACTTTGATGGGTGAGAGATGGTTTTATTTGAGATAGTAGCTTTTCATGGCCACATGTTTTAAATCACATGTTGTGAAATTATTGTAAAAATGATGAAGTGTTTTCCATCACTTATGAATGAAACATAATGATTCTTTTGGTATTTTTTGTTGATAGTTAGGGTATTGGTTTATATTTTAATTATAATGTAAACTTGACTAAAGAGTGCGTTATAAAATCTTGGAATGTATGGTGATTTATTGGGTCATGATAGGTCATGAATTTGAACATGTATTTTGTAGGATGTACTACAAGTTTGCAGAGAGTACAAGTGTCGATTCATCACTTATGGATCTGAAGAACAAAAGTGAAGGAGACAAAAGTGTGGCTTATTAAGGAACTTGTTGTGTATACAAGGGCGTACAACAAATTACGGATAGTGCTCAAAACTCGTCACTGGGGAGGAATGATCCATGTTGCACCAGAAAGGCTCAAAATAAAAGTTCTAAGATTTCATCGAAACTAGGACCAATTCGAATAGCTCATCGTCCTAATTCCAATGGAACAAACAACACTGGAATTTGAGTCTGTACGAGAAATTTATTGTTGTTTTATTTTTGTAAAAAATAGAAAAAAAATAATTTCAAGTCAAAATTCAACCAGAGGGTTCCACGTGGCACTACTACAGGCTACCACATGGCATCCCTATCAATAGAAAAAGTGGACCATATTAGGTGATGTGGAATTACCACAAGTCGACACATGGCATGTAGGTAACAAAAGTGGCATATGATGTAGACCAATGAGAGCCTACCATATGGCCCAATCACATGGTGCCACTTGACACCTCAAATTAGGCCCAAGTTTCCTTGGCATGGTACAACCTACATTTTTGTCTTATTCTCATGGTTTAGGGAGTCATTACAATATGTACATACATATACCATATATTATATGGTTTGAAAACTATATTAAAACCAATATTAATATTTAAAACCATATTAAAACCAACTTTGGGAATCCATGGGTTTTGAACACAAAACCTCCCCAAAAACAAGTAACTTAATATGACGATGCCAACCATTGTGCCAACTACACACTTTGTCTCATTCACCCTCACACTTTGTTATAAAATGTCATTCAACTGGTTCAGAGGGGACCATGGAGAATACATGAGAGATGAGGGCATAGGCAGACCAATGAAGACATGAATCTCAATAATATTCTAGGGATATAGTTAGAGCATATGTTAGTGAATATTTCAAAGAATACTCTCTATGAGGAATCTTTAAGATTCCCTAGGGGGAAATTTTTTAAGGTGTCAGAAATATGTCGAGTTTATACTCATTTGAACCAGTTTTTCGCAAGGAACATGATGTCATGATCAATTTCTTCATCTGAGTAGATGAATTGCAGCCAACCCATAGAGGATAATATTTGAGGAATATTTGAGATTCTTGGGGATACCATATTTGGCCAAGTCAGAAAGGGGTCGAGTTTATATTCCAATTTCATGGTTTTTCATAGGGAACACAATGGCACATGCTGTTTCTTCATCTGAGTAGTTGATTTTTAGGTCGTCCCCAAACTTGGAGGTAAAATGTGCATTATTTTCATGTGTTCATTTGATTTTTGTTGAGATGATGATTTGTATTTGAGATCCATGTATGCCGCTTTGTGAGAGGATTTTTGTATGCCACTTATTTGAGAGATTTTTCCTTTTTCGTACTGAAGGAGAGATTTTATGAGTGAGAGTTCTTATAGAAGAGCATCTTGTGGAGAGATATGTTACTCTAGTTAAGAGAGTCCATCCTTGTAGTGACCAATAATTCATCATGTACTCATCATCTTATAAAAAATAATGAAGTGGTTTCCCCACTCTTGACACCAAGCCCGAAGACATAACCCACAATATGTGAAATTTGTTATTGAATTTTGTGTGTTATTTGATTTGATGGTTATTTTTATGTTTCCTCTTATTTAAAGTATGTACATGTGGTTTTTCATACTCTTTCACATGAAATTTTTCTAAGTTAATTTTGGTAGTTGACAGATTCTGGATCAAGTTTGGCATGAGAATGATATTCTTGTTGATGTGAATTGCGAGTGTGAATGATAACCAGAGATTGAATGCGCAATAAGAAGGAAAATGGAAGATTACAAATATATCTACGAGGACCTCCTCAAGATGATACATGTGGTATATATAATGTATGCAAATTATGAGGATAAAATGCAAAAAGAGGGATAGGAGAAAGAAAGAGTAGAGGATGATGCTCCATCTCCATATTCAAGTGAATATTCTACTTTTTCATCTTCTTCTCATCATTCAAATGAAGAAATCAACTAGATCTTTCAAGCGAATAATGTTGAATTGAAGAAACTTCTACAAGAAGGAAAAGAGGAGAAGCAAATATTGCAGCTTCAATTACGAGCCATGGAAAAGGCCTTGGAAAAGTTGAAGCCCAATGAAGGCTTAGCGAAATCATCATCACCTCCTTCATAATCAACAACTAAGGTAAATAATGTATATATTGTGTTAGTTTAATTTTCACATGATGTTATTTCTATTGAAAGCCTTGAGGTACCCATTTCAGGATTGGGGTACACTAAAGGAGAATGCCCAAAGGTAGAGAAGAAAGGAGTTCCTTAGACAAATAATCCAATCCATTTTCGAAATCATAAAGGAAAGAGAATGATGGGAACATATCATAGTCTTCCCATGACAGTGCACATTTAAGAGGAAGAGCTAAGGCAAGCCCTCATAGCCAAGATTGCACCAGATACAAACAAGAAAGGTATAAAAAGTCTTATTATGATAATGTTCATTTTGATTACAGGAAGATTGCTAATGATGAGAAAATTTTATTACAAATAAAACCATGTAGTTTTTTTTCGCTTGTATAACCATGTAGTTTCCAAGTGTTGGAAAAAAATGGCAACAAGAAAGAGGACAAGATGTGAAAGGACTTCTCCACATCAAAGAACAAAGAAGGTTAAACAGGTCTGGAGGAAGAAGAATTTTGGCACCCATTGTAACAAGCATGGACATCAGAGAGCCACATGTTGGAGGCTCCATCCAAAGTAGTGTCTCAAGAAGGACAAAGAACATGTGAAAAAACTAGTCGGTGAAGTCATTCAAAAATCCAATCAACTCAAGAATGATGACCATTTCACTTTGATGAGTGATAGATGGTTTTATTAGAGATAGTATCTTGTCATGATCGCATTTTGTAAATCACATGTTGTGAAATGATTGTAAAAGTGGTGAAGTGTTTTCTATCACTTTTGAATGTAACATAGCGATCATTTTGGCCTTTTTTTTTATAGGCTAGGCATTAGTTTATGTTATGATTCTAATGTAAACTTGACCAAAGAGTGTGTTATAAAATCTTGGAAAGTATGTGTATTTCTTGGGTCATGATAGTTCTTGAATTTGAACATGTATTTCGTAGTATTTACTACATGTTTGTAGAGAGTACATGTGTTAGGTTATCAATTACGACTCTGAATAACAAAGGTGAAGGATAAGGAAGTGTGGCCTATTAAGGAACTTGTTATGTAGACAAGGGAGTACAAAAAATTATAGATAGTGTTCATGATTTTGTAGGACCAAAAGCTCCTCGGTGGGGAGCAATGATTCAAGTGGCTCTAGAAAGGCTCAAAAATCAAATTTCTAAGATTTCATCAAAACTAGGACCAGTATGAGGAGCTCATTGTCCTAATTCCAACAGTGCAGATGAGAAAGTTATTGTAGTTTGAAGTTTATAATAAATAGAAAAAAAAGGGTCAAAGTCAAAAGTCAACTAGAGGGTGCCACATGGCACTCCCACAGGCTACCACATGGCATCCCAATCCGTAGACCAAGTGGAACACAATAGGTGATGTGGAAATACCACATGTCAACACATGGCATGTCAGTAACAGAAGTGACATATGATGTGGACCAATGAGAGCCTGCCACATGGCCTAATCACATGGTGCCACATGGAACCTCAAATTAGGCCCAAGTGGCTTGGCATGGTGCAACCTACATTTTTGTCTTATTCTCATGGTTTGGGGAGTCGTTACAATATGGACATACATATACCATATATTATATGGTTTGAAAACTATATTAAAACCAAAATTTGGATTTAAAACCATAATAAAACCATAATTGGGGATCCATGGGTTTTGAACACAAAATATCCCTAGCAGCAAGTAACTTAATATGACTATGACAACCATTGTGCCAACCACAAACTTTGTCTTATTCACCCTCACACTTTGTTATAAAATGTTTCTCAAATGGTTCAAAAGGGACCATGGAGAATACATGAGAGATGAGGGCACAGGGAGTCCAATGAAGACATGAATCTCAAGAAGATTCTAGGGATATTGTTATAGCATATGCCAAGGGAATATTTCAAATAATATTCTCTATGAGGAATCTTTAAGATTTCCTGGGGGGAAAATTTTGAAGGTGTTAGAAATATGTCGATTTTATACTCATTTGAACCAGTTTTTTGAAAGGAACTCAATGGCAATATCAATTTTTTCATCTGAGTAGTCAAATTGCAGTCAATCCGTAGAAGAGAATATTTGAGAAATCTCTGATATTCCTGGGGAGACCATATTTGACCGAAGAAGAAAGTGAATATTTGCAAAGTTTAGTGGCAGTGGGTTCATGGAAACCATGATGTTGGTCTGGTATGTGTATATATAATATTTTTTAATGGATTTTATATACATATATTTTTTCATTTCTTTGATATATATCACTTAAAATTTGTGTGGTGTGGTGGAGAAAAAGAGCGTGATTGTAAGTGAATAAAATAGATAAAACTAAAACATGTGTTTGTTTACAACAATAATAAATTACATTGCATTTCATTTAAGTATCTCATTCACTGTAACCTATAAACATGATAATCATATTTTGTATGCTAGCATACAAATAATTTTGTTGAACACATCCTCCTAAGCATGTAAATTGAACTTGTCAACATAATAATCATAAATTAAATACAACATTTGAGCATGTGAATTTAAATAAGGTTACACTAAGTTGATTAACATAAAAAAATGTTGGATTATATGTTGTTTTATAATTTGTCACCAGTTCATTGTAAGCAGTTGTTTTTCTTTTTTTGTTTTTTTAATTTATTATGGATAAAAGTTTAGAAATATAATTCTATTAGTGTTAAAGTGTGAATTTTAACCATTATATGGTGGAATTATTTTTTATTTTTACATTTAGCGAAAGCAACATGAAAATTTTGAGTAATTTATTAATTGTAAAACATTCATTTGCATCATTATTAGTAATTATAAAAAGTAAGTCTAAATTAATGAATTTGTTATTAACCATTATTAGTTTTCATTTCCATCATTTTCAATGGCAGGGACTACGCTGCCCTGCAACACTTGTTCTCCATGAGTTGTGTTGACTACAACTATGAATATGAAGGGACATGGTTACAACATCGAAATGAAATAGGCGGGACACTACTGCATCACACAAAATGAGGTCAAATTTTGAAAATAAAAGCACTTGACATGTGAAGGTTGAAAACCATTTTAATTATTTTAATTGGTGGTTCATAAAGGCATAGAATTTCACTTGTCACATGTTTCTTGTTTTTGATTCATTAGGGTTAAAAAGAAGTTTTAGGTCTTCCTATCATACCAAGGTGGTTTCATTCAAGATATTTATTATATAAAAATTGGTTTTAACTTAAATAGTATTTTCTTTGTTGTCATTTATGATATTTCAACCTGATCATGTGTTTTCTAGTAGAATTTAACCTTAACCCCATACATGAAATCATATACATGTACTATCTATTATTTCCATAATTTTTAATTAGAAAAACTATGTAATAAAAAACAATAACAAAGTGTAGGGGTGCCTTCATATCAAATCATGCTCACCACACAAATGACAAACAGTGTGGTTGAAACACTTGATATAGCCTTTGCAATCACCAAAAAGGACCTTAGATTTTTTTTAATATTATTTAAGCTAAAACTACCTTTTAGTTTTGGAGTAAGACCTAAAACTACTTTTGAGTGACTAATAGTGTGTTTTACTTGGATATAAGGTAACATATTAATGTCTCGGGCCCAGAGGTATCTAGTAGGAGTGAAATATTTCCCTCTTATGGACCACTATTAGGTCATTTGTGGTTTTCCTTCAATAATTGTGATGAGTCAAGCTACATTTGTGGATAATATCTAGTTATGGTTGTCCTCATTATGTATTGACAACTAATTTATGATATATTGTGACACATTTGGTGGGGGGTGTAGAAGGAAAGGAAGAAAACATACAAAATAAAAAGAAGAAGAAGAATATAAAGTTACATGGATAAAAGCTTGCAAAGTAACAAGTTTGACACACTTTTACAATTATCTAAAGTGGAATAGTAGAAGGGATGTTTCAACTTCCCGAAATAAACAATGTGCCAATGAACTTATTAAAGGATATACACTATCAAGTGTTAGAGACATACTATCAATTTTTAAGGAACCTTGCAACTTTAAAATAGCAGGCAAGTAGTGTTTCGTTAACTATAATGTACACACAGTACATCTATTAAACCCAAACATAAGGGTTGTTAAGACCTTATTTTCTTGTTGAATAGGAAATGGGTAGTGGATGATGTTGAGATTGCAACAAGATGATGAGCTTAGTGGAAAGGAGTCGCCTTCACTAAGTGGGCCCGCAGGCTATTTTTGGCGCAAAGTCTATTTTTAGACTATGTCTATTTTTAGACATATGGATCAAGTTCTATGAGTTGCAGTATGCTATTTTTGGATGGTTACACTGCCTGAAAATAGATGGACTTCTATTTTAGACATACTGGGCGGAATCTATTTTTAGATTGCCAGTCTAAAAATAGATATGTCGAATATTATTAGCTCTTAATAATATTTGGACTCTAAACATTATCTTATCCTCTTGGAGCACTTCAGTTCGAGTCACGGATGTGGCACATGCAGCTGACAGAAGGAATTACGCTATTCCTAGGGTTTAGTGGAGCTATTGCATGGTTGAATTTAGTTAGAACTCATGTGACAGAGTTTGGTGGAGTTGATGAGACAGTTAATGGAGTTGTGTTCAGTTTAACTTAGTTGAGCTAGTTGTATCTAGTCTAACTGATTGATACAATTAGTGAGAGTGGTGTAAATTAATTATTAATTAATTCACTAATTATTAACTCATAAATCAACTAAAGAATACATCAGTTAATTGTAGTGCATGGACAGTTTCAGTGGAGACCAGTGGAGAGGTAGGTGAAAGAGCAGTGTGACTATCAGTTGTGACTATACTGGTGCATGAGATTTGCACACACATTGATGGAGAAGCCAATGAGGATTGCGCAGTACATACTGGTGGGATTCGAACTTGGATCTCATGATTATCCATATTGGATTGCGCAGTAGAGGCTGGCTAACAGGTGGAGCAGATTAGAGCATGTGTTTTGTATGATCTGAGCTTGTGTAGTGTGTAACAATTGGAGATTGTACTGGATACTTGTGATGAGTTTGTACAATTATTGTTACATGATATCTATCATTATAATATACAGATAGTTGGGGGTTTTCAGCTTTAAGCTTTCCCATAAATCCTGTGTTTATATGTGTGATTGTTTATGGTTTTAATGTGTGCATGCGATTGTTTTTAATTCCGCAAATTAATGATCAATGGTAGAAGAGATTATGTATTATGAATGAAGCTCAAATAGTGTGTGATCAGGATAATCTCGGTGAATAAGTCATCTATTATTCATAATTTCTACATGGTATCAGAGCGATATTGATCATTGGAGCAATTGCAAAACATTGAAGCAGTTGAGTTTTGTGCTGGTGGAATTCGAATTTGCAGTAGTGTTTTCTTGGTGTCGAAGTTGAGATGTCTTTCAACGGATTGCGATTGGAGTATGCCCTTGAGGGCAGCTTCAATTATATTGCATGGAAGGATAGGATGGAGGCGGTGCTAGATGAAAATGGGTTGAAGGAGTTCATAGATGCTGAAGTCCCAAAGCCTACCTCTAGTGATGCTGCCGTAATTGAGGCTTGGCAAAAGAAGACAGCAAAGTGTTGAAGGATTCTGTTGGAGGGCGTGAAGGATCACATAGTGTCCAGCTTGCATGTTAAGGCTTCTCCATACTTTATGTGGAAAGCCTTGACAGATTTATTCCAAAGCAAGAGCGACCAGAGGAAGTTGGCGCTCAAGGATAAACTCAGAAACATAAAGATGGAGAAAGTACAAGATATTCAAGTACTCACTAAGTTCACCCAATGCGGATGAGTCGTGGAAGTGTGGGGATGACTGTTGATGATGAGGAATTGGTGAGCTTGGCTCTTGGGTCAATATTGGCATTCTATCAGACTCGTCAATGGTCGTGGAGAAATTGCTGTGATGGAGCGACTTCTTTGGTCGGAACTCAGTGCAAGAGGAGAGCAAACAAATACATTAAGTACCAGAAGATCTTCATTAAAGGCATCTCGATGAAGAAAATTGCACTTTGGTCGCCAAAGCTAAGAAAGGGAAGGGTAAGAAAACCTCTCATTCTGGAGCTAAGGGCAAGAAGCAGGATATGGCGAAAGTGAAGTGCTTTCACTGCCATGATCACGGACATTATGCTACCAATTGTCCAAAGAAGAAGAAGAACAAGCAAGCGGGAAGATCTGCAGATGGAGAAGCTTTGGCTTCACAGTTCGAGCTTGATTTTTCACTGATCACATGCCGGTCTATGTGCGGGACTGCTGTGGTTTCGACGTTGATTTGGAGTATCACATGACAGGAGATCGAGATTTGTTTACTGATCTGGATGAGAAAGATCCTGGAGTGCACATCGAGATGGGCGATGATGGTAGATACAGTGCGACTGGTATCGGTACCATTTCCTTTGAGAGGGAGTCTGGTAAACCCTTCGTATTGAAGGAAGTGATGCATGTTCCAGGATTGAAGAAGAATTTGATCTCTGTGGCGATGTTAGAAGACAAGGGATATGATGTTGTCTTTAGCGAGGGAAAGGCTTTCCTGCGTAGTAAGGCAACTGGTGAGACCCGGAGGATAGGGGTTCGAGTTAAGAACCTTTATCAATTGTAGGTAGATGGCTGCGCAGCAATGGCAGGCAAGGCAAAAGGAGTGGTGAGCCGGGATGATGGCGAGTTGTGGCACCGGAGATTGGGCCACCTTCACCATGGAGCTTTGAAGATACTGCAGCAGATTTCTACTGGGCTTCCTAAAGGCACTCTTGCGCAATCAGATCAGTGCAAGGGGTGTACCTTGGGAAAATTTGTGAAAGCCACCTTTCACGAGAAGGATAGTCGCGCCACGACGATCCTTGAGAGAATTCACACAGACGTGTGTGGACCTTTCTCAGTAGCTTCGACAGCAAAGCACAGGTACTATGTGATATTTGTTGATGATTTTTCTCAGAAGTGTTGGATCTTCTTCATGCAGAAGAAGAGCGATACATACTCAAAGTTCTGTGAGTTCAAGGCACTGGTTGAGAAATAATCGGGGAAGCAGGTGAAGGCTCTTAGGAGCGACAATGGTGGTGAATTCATCTCTGGCGAATTCAAGGACTTTTGCAGCGCAGAAGGAATTCGAAGAGAGCTCATATCACCTCATAACCCACAGCAAAACGGGGTTGTTGAGCGGAAGAACAGAACGATCGTGGGTGTTGCACGGGTGATGTTACATGATCAGGGCCTACCCATTCACTTGTGGGTGGAGTCATGCAATACTGCAGTATATGTGCAGAATCGTTGTCCTCACAAGATACTTGGCATGAGTACACCCGAGGAGGCGTTTTCTGGTAAGAGGCTTGATATTTCCCATTTGAGGATTTTTGGTTCACCTGTTTACATTCATGTGACTAAGGATGCCAGGAAGAAGCTGGAGCCGACCGCAGAGGTTGGGATATTTGTGGGGTACACTGATACACCCCACAACTATCGTGTGTATTTTCCAGACAGTCGCAAGACTTTTTTGTGAGGGGATATCAAATTTCAGGAGGAGAAAGCCATGAAGTGTTCACTTGAGAGGGAGCCACACTTGCATGCAGATGAGGAGCTATTAGTTCCTAAGGATGAGACTCAGGATGTGGATCAGCCACAAGAGGAGGTTCATGGAGTGGAAGAGACCACTCATGCAGCGCCAACCATCAGAGGGTGAAAGCGCACTACAGAAGCTGAGCGACTGGCTCAAGATCCAGAGAAGGTTGTAGGAGCACCCACATCACAGCATAGACAAAGACATTCACCTGATCGGTATACTGGATACATGGCTCTTGTGAGCAAGTGTATCATGACAAAGCCATCCTCTTTCGAGGAAGCTGTGGAGGACCCCGCATGGGTAGATGCCATGGTGGAAGAGTATGATTCGATTGTCAGAAACAGTGCATGGGAGATTGTCCCGCGACCGGAGGGGAAATAAGTGGTGGGTTCGAGATGGATCTACAAAGTGAAGTAGGCGGCTGACGGGAGTGTGGAGAAGTACAAGGCAAGATTTTTTGCCCGAGGCTTCTCACAGATTAAGGGGATTGATTATGAGGATACCTTTGCACCTGTCGTAAGGTATTATTCCATACGGACGATTCTTGCTCTCTCAACGCAGAAGGGGTGGAACATTCATCAGATGGATGTGAAGACTTCGTTCCTCAACGGGGTGATTGAGGAGGAGGTGTACATAGAGCAGCCTGAATGTTTCTAGGTCTTCAGCAGCGAGTCGCATGTGTGCAGGCTCAAGAGAGCGTTGTATGGGTTGAAACAAGCACCTCGTGCTTGGTACACACAGATAGACAGTTATTTTACCGGACTTGGATTCTCCAAGAGTGAGGCGGATCCGAACCTATACCAGATAGTGGTGGAGGGTAAGTTGCTGATCATTGTACTTTATGTAGATGATTTGATTTTGACAGGTGATGAGTTGTTGATACTCTCATGCAAGGATGATCTTGCAAAAGAGTTTGAGATGAAGGACTTGGGCCTCCTTCATTATTTCCTGGGATTGGAAATTTGGCATCGCAGTGGTGGACTGTTTGTTTCTCAAGGTAAGTATGCCCGGGAGATACTGGAGAAGTTCAACATGCATTGCTGCAAGCCTGTTGATACTCCTCTTCCTGGTGGTTGGAGGAAGGAGGATGCTACTTCAGCGGAGGTAGTGGATGCCACTATTTATTGACAGTTGGTGGGGTCGCTTATGTATCTGGTCAATACACGACCCGATATATGCTATGCAGTTAACCAGCTTTCACAAGCTATGGTTAAGCCTACCAAGCTCTTTTGGAAGGCGGGGAAGCATGTATTGCATTATCTCAGAGGCACATCGGGATATGGATTGTGGTACAAACAGTCAGATGAGGTGAGGCTATGTGGCTTCACGGATGCAGATTGGGCAGGGAGCCCAATGGACAGAAAGAGCACATCTGGAGGGATTTTCAGTATCAGGTCGACAACAGTTTCTTGGTACAGCAGGAAGCAGAGATCCGTGGCACTCAGTTCAGCAGAGGCCGAGTATATGGCAGCGAGTTTGGCTGCATGCGAGGCTATATGGATGAGGAAGTTCCTGGTCGGGTTGTTCGGTTCACACTTGGATCCTACTGTGATTTATTGTGATAATCAGAGTTGCATAAAACTCTCAATTAATCCAGTATTTCATGATAGATCCAAACACATTGACATCCGGTATCATCATATCAGAGATTGTGTGCAGTGGAGAATCATGTTACTTTCATACATTCCCACGGAGGATCAGGATGCTGATATCTTGACGAAGGCGCTCACCAGGAGCAAATTCGAATACCACAGAGGCAGGATAGGGGTTGCAGATAATCCATATCTTGTTGAGAGGGAGTGTTGAGATTGCAACAAGATGATGAGCTTAGTGGAAAGAAGTCGCCTTCACTAAGTGGGCCCACAAGCTATTTTTGGCGCAAAGTCTATTTTTAGACTATGTCTATTTTTAGACATATGGATCATGTTCTATGAGTTGCAGTATGCTATTTGTGGATGGTTGGTCAAGTTGGAAAAAATATATGGACTTCTATTTTTAGACATACTGGGCGGAATCTATTTTTAGATTGCCAGTCTAAAAATAGATATGTCGAATATTATTAGCTCTTAATAATATTTGGACTATAAACATTATCTTATCCTCTTGGAGCACTTTAGTTTGATGCCTAGATGTGGCACATGCAGCTAACAGAAGGAATTACGCTATTCCTAGGGTCTAAGTGGAGCTATTGCATGTTGACTTCAGTTAGAACTCATGTGAGAGAGTTTGGTGGAGTTGATTGAGGAGTTGATGGAGTTGTGTTCAGTTCAACTGAGTTAAACATAGTTGAGCTAGTTGTATCTAGTCTAACTGATTGATACACTAGTGTGAGTGGTGTGAATTAATTATTAATTAATTCACTAATTAATAACTCTTAAATCAACTAAAGAATACATCAGTTAAATTCAATGCATGGACAGTTTCAGTGGAGATCAGTGGAGAGGTAGGTGAAAGGGTAAGTGTGACTATCAGTTGTGACTATACTGGTGCATGAGATTTGCACACACATTTATGGAGAAGCCAATGAGGATTGTGCAGTACATACTGGTGGGATTCAAACTTGGATCTCATGATTATCCATATTGGATTGCGCAGTAGAGGCTAGCTAACAGGTGGAGCAGATTGGAGCATGTGTTTTGTATGATCTGAGCTTGTGTAGTGTGTAACAATTGGAGATTGTATTGGATACTTGTGATGAGTTTGTACAATGATTGTTACATGATCTCTATCATTATAATATACATATAGTTGGGGGTTTTCAGCTTTAAGCTTTCCCATAAATCCTGTGTTTATATGTGTGATTGTTTATGGTTTTAATGTGCGCATGCAATTGTTTTTAATTCCGCAAATTGATGATCAATGGTAGAAGAGATTATGTATTATGCATGAAGCTCAAATAGTGTGTGATCAGGATAATCTTGGTGAATAAGTCATCTATTATTCAGAATTTCTATAGATGAAAGCATGAGTCAAGACTCTTAACTTGAAAAAATCTTGATAAGACCACACTAAATAGAAGTGATTCACTTAATATCTATCCTTTACATGTTAGAAATTTCATTTCCAATTTAGTTTCCTTTGAATAAAGAAAATGGAAATGTTTCAATCAAATTTGTTAAACAATACACATAATTAAGTGTCCTAGAGATACTCTAAATTTTCTTTGGGAACCTTGTAACTCCAAAATAGGGGATGGGTAAATTTTGGTTTACCGCAATGTACACACAATGCATTTGTTAAACCCAAGAACAAGGTTATTTAAGCCTGTATTCCTTCTTCAATAGAAAATGGGTAAATGATGAAAACATGAATCAAGCAAATACTCTCAACTTGAAGGACATTCTAAAAGATCGAACTTAATAGAAGTAATTCACTCATTTACCCTTTACACCTTGGAAATTCCAATGCCAAATTAATTTCCTTTGAGAAACAAAAAATCAATGGTGCACTAATACAAGCTATGGGGCATGTAAACCCATACAAATTTGTTGTATATCCAAAATCAATATTACTCTAAATGAATCTTAAAGTATGAAAATTAAGATTATATAGCTCATGTTTCGGAGTTAACTCTTAAATTAACTCCTAAATTGCGTAGCGGCATCACTTTGTTGACTAATATATTAACATGTTCATTTATAAAGAGGGTTTTAAAATTGTGAAAACTAAATTCAATATATAGTATATATTGGGGGATGCAAGATATTAGGGGGTTTATATATGACTAAATAACATAAAAATGGTTTATAGTAAGAATAAAGGTGTTTTAATTGGAAAGTTGTATTGTAAGTGGGGTTCAACGAAAGGATTTTACGAGGTATTTATCAATATTTAGTGAGAGCTTGCTAGATTTAAAATTATCAATATTTATCAATATTTATGATTCATTCTCGTGGAATCTAAAGTATGACATAACGGGTAGTTATGGTATCCAGGTGATTGGGGTAGATCAATTGCGAGAATGTTTGGTTGAGTGGGGGGAATTGGAAAGCACCACAGAATGATGACATTCAATAAGGTTAGCCAAGTGAATAAAGTAGGCATAAAAAAAGACAATTTGGTTCTCTTGGGGTTGGAGCACTCAATTGTGAGTATAGGAAGACTTATTGGCTTTCCACTACAAAACTAGGAAACATTTAAATTTCTAAATATTATTGCAACGTAGGACTACGTCTAGCATCAATAATACTAGTGCATGGTAGATCCTGACATTTTTCACTAGTTTCTACTTCAGAATTGGTATTGTTTGGTAGTGCCTCTAGAGTGGCGATATCCTTTGTTTTGAATTTCATTTAATTTTAATAGTGGTTGTATCAATTTTAAATTTTGGGATATTTTTTGTATTGTGAATGTTTTTTATGAGATGGAAAGTTGGGGGTGGATTGTACTCTTATATGGTTTCTCTTGGCTGTGTGTTCTTATATGGGCTCGAGTGATCCTAGTTAAGCACTTGGAAGGGATACCCTTGTGTCAACTTATCTTAGGGTCCCTCATGTTTCATGCTTAAATGGCGAAGTGGTGTTTTTGTGGCAGAGACAGGGGTTAATTTGTAGTGACTTTGATTCTATCTCATTCGAGGAAGGGTGTTTTCCTAGAGTGAAGGATAGACAAAGGTTATTATGTAGATCCTTTTGGAGCTGGAGTAGAGCTGTGCGAGGGGGTAAGAGGTTCGAGGGAAGGTATTATATCTGTGGAGGGACACACCCCCTATATATGTTTGTATTTATTAGTGGTCATGACCATAAGTTCTAGGGGTTTACCCTTTGTAATGCATAGGGAAGTTTCCAGACGAGCTTTGGCCTTCTTTAGGAAAAGGAATTTTTTAGTATTAAATCAATTACAGGTTGGGAAGTTATGCAACATAAACATGCCCATGTCAAATGTGGGGCCACATATTATGATGAGAGAGCCATGCAAGGTAATCCTCATTTGCATCAACATACAATATGCTTTCTTCATGCTATCGTAAGCTCACAAAAGGAAAAATTAAAGCATAAATTTCCTAGGAAGAAGGAGAAGCTTCATCCCATGGAACCTCCCTTTCTGACTATGAGATAATGATGGAAAGGATATAATGGATTCCCAATACGAGACACATGAGAGGTAGAGCTGACCAGTACATGTAGATAGTGGACCTATGTTAGAAGATGGATTTTCTACTTGAGAGGATGATTCGTGATCTCCATGAGTCTTGGTTGGACATCATGCATTCATTGGACCACCTACACATTCATTTAGGAATTAACTCTTAAATTAACTCCTAAATTGCGTAGCGGCATCACTTTGTTGACTAATATATTAACATGTTCATTTATAAAGAGGGTTTTAAAATTGTGAAAAATAAATTCAATATATAGTATATATTGGGGGATGCAAGGTATTAGGGGGTTTATATATGTCTAAATAACATAAAAATGGTTTATAGTAAGAATAAAGGTGTTTTACTTGGAAAGTTGTATTGTAAGTGGGGTTCAATGAAAGGATTTTGCGAGGTATTTATCAATATTTAGTGAGAGCTTGCTAGATTTAAAATTATCAATATTTATCAATATTTATGATTCATTCTCGTGGAATCTAAAGTATGATGCAACGATTAGTCATGGTATCCAGGTGATTGGGGTAGATCAGTTGCGAGAATGTTTGGTTGAGTGGGGGGAATTGGAAAGCACCACAGAATGATGACATTCAATAAGGTTATCCAAGTGAATAAAGCAGGCATAACAAAAGACAATTTGGTTCTCTTGGGGTTGGAGCAATCAAATGTGAGTATAGGAAGACTCATTGGCTTTCCACTAAAAAACTAGGAAAAATTCAAATTTCTAAATATTATTGCGACGTAGGACAACGTCTAGCATCAATTATACTAGTGCATGGTATATCCTAACATTTTTCACTAGTTTCTACTTTAGAATTGGTATTTTTTAGTAGTGCCTCTAAAGTGGTAGTATCCTTTGTTTTAAAGTTCATTTAATTTTAATAGTGGTTGTATCAATTTTAAATGTTGGGATATTTTTTGTATTGTGAATGTTTTTTATGAGCTGGAAATTTCGGGGTGGATTGTACTCTTCTATGGTTTTTCTTGGTTATGTGTTCTTATATGGGCTTGAGTGATCCTAATTAAGCACTTGGAAGGGATACCCTTGTGTCAACCTATCTTAGGGTCCCTCATGTTTCATGCTTAAATGGAGAAGTGGTTTTTCCTCGGAAATTTCTAGAGGAATGATTTTGCAGGGGGTTGACAAGTTTTTGTGGCAGAGACGGGGGTTAATTTGCAGTGACTCTGATTCTATCTCATTCCAAGAAGGGTGTTTTCCTAGAGTGAAGGATAGACAAAGGTTTTTATGTAGATCCTTCTGGAGCTGGAGTAGAGTTGTGTGAGGGGAAAAGAGGTTCGAGGGGAGGTATTATATTTGTGGAGGGACACACCCCCTATTTATGTTTGTATTTATTAGTGTTCACGACCATAAGTTCTAGGATTTTACCCTTTGGAATGCATAGGGAAGTTTCTAGATGAGCTTTGGCCTTCTTTAGGAAAAGGAATTGTTTAGTATTAAATTAATTACAGGTTGGGAAATTATGCAACATAAACATTCCCATGTCAAATGTAGGGCCACATATTACGATGGGAGAGCCATGCATGGTAATCCTCAATTGCATCAACATATGATATGCTTTCTTCATGCTATCGTGAGCTCACAAAAGGAAAAATTAAAGCATAAATTTCCCAGGAAGAAGGAGAAGCTTCATCCCATGGAACCTCCCTTTCTGATTCTGAGATAATGATGGAATGGATAGAATTGATAGAATTGATTCCCAATACGAGACACATGAGAGGTAGAGTTGACTAGTACATATAGATCGTGGACCTATGTTAAAAGATGGATTTTCTACTTGAGAGGATGATTCGAGATCGCCATGAGTCTTGGTTGGACATCATGCATTCATTGGACCATCTGCACATTCATCTACGCCCTCTTGATCAGAGGATGGAACGAGTTGAGCACCACCTAGGAATTCCTTTGAATGTTGGACATCCTCAAGAAGGTCCAATGGACCCCATCCTGGTGGTAGGCTCAGACTCGGATCCCATGGCTTGATGATCTATTCATTATGTTTGATGTCTTTTTCTTTGATGTGCATTATGTATATGGCCATTCATGCCTATGTGTTAACTACAACTTGGTTAATTTTTTTATCAATGATCTCCCAAATATCTATCCTCAATCAAGAGATTTTTTTTTTTAATGATCAGGTCTCCCATGTGAGAGAATGACTAAGAAAATGTAATCTAGTTTGTATATCTTAACTTTTATAGTTAATAAAATTTCACCTTACAAAAAAAAACTATATATTTTAACTTTCAATATTATTAAAAAATATATAAATAATTGTATTCCAAATTTCAACAATCTTAAAAGTAAAAATAAAAGCACACTAACATTAAAAATTCACTCTTCACCTTACTTTTAAAAAAAAAAAAAACTCTCCACATTAATCATCCCCAAATCATTAAAATAAACATGATGAATTTAGTGAAAAAAAACTACCATGAGCTAAAAAAAAGACCCATAATGTACTTAATAAAATTCATATTGTAACTATATACTTCTTAGTTACCACTATTGGAATCATGATTGTCATTGCACCAAAACTCATAGGTGTTAGTAAACATATGCATTTCTAGAGTTAACAGATCCTTGAGAGGTGGTTAAACACATGTCGGTAAACACACAATGAGTGTTGGATTATTTGATGCCCAACAATCACTACTCCAACGTGAGATGGGGTGTTTCTAATTTGAGACCTTTGGCTCTAATTTCCTTTATTCCAAAACCTACAAGTATTAGTAAACGAATGCATCACTTGAATTAATATATATTCAAAAAATAATTAATTATATGTTGTGAAACACACATGAGAATTAGATTATCCAATAGGTAACAACCACACAATATAATATAATTATATATAATATTTTTAAATAAATTTTAATTTTGCACTTTATATAACATCATGTTTTTTTTATCATTTGTAAAAGTTATCTTTTACATACAAGTAATCTCTAGATTATCCACATGCTATTGATTTCCAATCCTACTTTATGAGATATTTTAGATTATCCATTTTCGGTAAGGATTCATATCAAAGTGGAAGAGTGTCTTGTTCCACCCATTAGTGTGCTTGATGGTGGGTATAAATTTATTTAATTTTTATATAAAAATATGTAAGTGGGTCTCATTCTAACTCATTTGGTGTGCATGGTAGTGACCATGCAGTGAGGTTTCATATAAATTGTTAATAAGTATTTCATTTAACATTAATTATATTATAAACAAGACGATATAGAGAGCAGCAAGGCCCTGCCATACTTTAAGTGACCTAGTTGAGCTGAAGCATGGCCTAGCTAAGCTCAACCATGTCCAGGGACTTGTTGCCCTTACAAGGAAGACACCCATGTAAAAGGAGATGTGGAAATAATGAATTCTCGGAACTGGGGGCTTGAAGAAATGATTAAGCATCACTATGGCTATTTTAATTAATTTCAAAGCCAACTATTTTAATTAATTCCAAACCGAGACTCACCAGAATCGATTCCATGTGTTCATGATGTTTTTTTATTTTATACTGAATTCTGTGGGAGAAGGACAAGATGATATACCATTTTTTTCAAGAAAACATCTACTTTGACATAATAAATTCACATAAGATACTTATATTAAAGCATAAATCCAAAATTCATAGTTCATGACATAACTCTATCTCAGGAGTTAAATTCCTCCTTCTCCTTGTTGCAGCGTACAAAGAGCTCTCCTCATTTTCCTATTCTACTGACTATTGTATTGATCCCCCATTACAAATAAATTAGTAGTTTTTTTATAAACTTGGAGCTTTCCACCTTGGAAGTTACAAGTCGATATGATTTCTAATAATAATGGAGATCTAATATGAAAATCTATTTTTCCTAATTCAGGTGAAAATAGATACAAAACTTGGAAGACATATAGTGATGTAGATTTGCATGCTATCCGAGATTGAAAGCTTGAAATGTCTCCCTGTTATGCGCTAGGAATACAGTCAAAATCGAATTAGGACAATTATGTTTCTCCAATTTACTGCAAATACAACAATGGTGTTGAGATCAATGAACCCAAATAGATTTGATTGCTAATTTAGGGTTGAAATATCTAATTCCAAGACTTGAAATCATCCTTTGTCTTTACTTTTGCACGCTACGAAGCCAAATATTTAATGAAATACAAATATTTAATCATTAAAAACCAAGAATTTAATGACAATACCAACTAAGGTCAAATAACAGAACATATACAGAATCAAAACAATGAGTAAATAGTCATGGATTGGCATTTGCAGGTTGAGTGAGGCGTTTGGAAACTTTGTGGTTGCTTTGCCAAAACAATGAGGACAAAGAACTCTAAACAACTAAAGCTGGTCTCAAATTCAATTGCAATCTTGTTCATGCCTATGTAGGAAACAATAAATATTTAAATATTAAATATATTAATAATATTTTATAAAAGATATAAGGTCCTTTGTTCCATATGTATTTTAAAAGATGAAATCATATTTCAGAAATATTAAATATATTAGTAATATTTTATAAATATGTGAGGTTCTCACAACCCGCTTACAAAATCAGTTCTCTAGCGGAATACGTTTTTATAAAAATGAATATGTTTGTTGAACTCTTGGGCAACCAAATGTTGCATGCACAAAACAATGTGGCAACATCAAAGCTGTATAGGGTAGCGGCAAGTCTAAAATCATGTTAATAGCCATTGAAGGAAATAATCAGGCAACAATATTGGTAAGAGGGTCCTGGCACTTTGGTTTATTACAAGATCTCCTCTTTAGGTTACCCACCCACCTAGTCCGACTTAACGAGGGTTAATGTAAAATTTGTTTTGCGTACCTCTAAAATTAGAATTAATTTCTCCCTGGCTCATGCCAACCTACAACTGCTGGAAGAATGGAATGTATACGATTATCTGGATTAGCAGTGAGAGGAACTAGCAAATAAAGGGATTTTTAAATATGGCAACATACTAATTTGTAACATAGTCAACCTCCTTTGTGTCTAATTGAAGATACTTTGTACTAAATTTTGGTCTCTTATAACTAAATGATTAATTATGATATCACTTTGTCATTCTCCCCATTTAGAGTAAGAATAAAATTGAAAACAAAATTATTTATTTATATACCATGGAACGTTCCCTCAAAACTCACTAGTTTTCTATTTATTTGTCAATATTAAGCTTCACTTTTTGTAATTTCATAACATATTGAAGATAATTATAAGCTACAATGCAATAAGAGATGAAATATAATTACTCAATCTTCAATGGTTTAGCAAGAAATTTTTATCATTCATATTCCAAAACAATTATTCAACTCATCAATTTTGAACTAAACCTTAAAATAAAATTCCTAATACTGAAAAGTACTCATAATCACATAATTTTGAACCTAAGATATAAAGTATAATACAGTTTAAATTTATACTCATAAGTAATGCAAATATTGATATGAGTTTAAAACTCATATTTGTAAAATAGGAACATATGATTTTAAACATGATATTCTTGTTTCTAATTTCATTCATATTTACTTGAGGGTAAAAATGAATTTTTAAATATAAAATAGAACTGAATTCAATATCCAAAAGAACATATCCTTGAATGATTATGCCACAATTCATTCTATCCATTATTATTGGTAATCAATTCTAAGATATTATTCCCAAAAAACTAAAAAATATGGTTAGAGCTTTGTTTTATCTATAGAATGTTTCAAGATAAGAGCAATATACAAGTGTTCATTTCATGCCAATGTCAATCATTGACACATTTTCACACACACCTTATATGAATATATTTTATTACAATTGTGGATACATTTTTACAAACACTTTACACAAATACATTTTATTACCATCATTGATAGGTTTTTACAAACACTTTGTAGGCAATTCTATTTTTTTTTCTATGTGGTTCATGGACCCTAGAGATTGGTGACTGCTATGTCCAGGGAATATTTGTACCAAGAAGATCCACCCTAAGGGATCACTTCTTGTCGGTTAAACCACGTAGCCTAGCCTCGAGAATGTCGAGAAAATTGAACCAGTGACCTCACAATAGAAAAGGTGCTTTAGCGATGGGTGCTTCACCAATTGAACTAACGCTCAAATATTTGTACGTATACCTATTATTCCATTCATTTACACATTTCTAAAACACTTCAGAAACATTTTTATTTTATTTTATTCATTAACATTTTTTGCAAAAACTTTACAAACATTCAATTTATTTTAGTCATTAACATCTTTCTTTAAATATTTTCCACGCATTCTTTTTATTTCAACCATCATTTGATATATTTCTATAAAAGCTTAATAGGAATTATTTTTATTTCAACCATTGACATATTTTAGATAGAAATATTTTTATTTGGAATTTTGGTTGTTTTTTTTTTTTTTTTGGGCAAACATGCACTTTAAGGCAACTAATTAAAAGTAAATATAGTTTAAGGTTATCACATAATTTTATTATAAAGTGCATTTTATTTAAACTATAAAAGTGAATCATTCGTAAAGTAAATCTAATTCTTTTCTTCGTTACTTTTTGCATGAAACTTTAATTCTATAGAGTAACTTGATTGTAAAAATGATTCTTACCTATTCCATAAAAGTGGCTCACTTATATTATAAAATATAAAATTAACATATTTATAAAAGTGAGTTTTCAGGGAATGTTAAAGAAGGAAAATATGTTTTCACTCAACAACACACATTACTATGTTGGCCAACCTTCACTTTCCATGTGGCACCTTGGTTCCAAACGTCACTTATTCTTTTGATATATCTCTATGTGGATAGTCAACATCTATTTTTAAAGTCATCTTACTTGCATATTTTACTAAAACTTTTCTAAGTGATCTCCCACTTACCAATTCAAATTACTTCTCCCAGAAATTATGTATGAAGGATATACAATGAAATAGGGACTTTATAGGGTTACCTTGGGAGAAGATGATCCGGATTTATGCAGGAACACAACAGAATACAGAAATAACCATAAACAAAGAGATGTAGTGGAAATAAGGCTTCATTTCATTAATATCAAATAACAGAAATATGCTTACAAACATAATGGAAATAAAATAGCTAGGGTGGTAGCCGAATCTGCGAGAAGAGATGTGGCCGACTACGGACCTCTGTTTGTGTTACAATGAGGCTCGAGGGCCTGTTGTTATGGAGAAACAATGGAGAACTCTAGTCAAAAACCTAACCTGGGAGATGAAGCCAAGCGCGGGCCTAGTTTGGGTAAATTGGTGTTTCAACTTCTAGGGACGTAACTTAGCATACTATCTCGGTTGACACACATAATTACATCATTAGAAAAATCTGTCAGGGTACAAATGTCACACGAATATCGATTCCAAAAATGGAATCATATTCAACGGAGGAACAATGTGACGTGGGTGGGGGCCTCCAAAAATAGCCTAGGAAGTTCGAGGACCCGAAAAGCTGCTAAAATAGTGGTGTGCCAAAGTAGCTTGAAAGAACAATGGTGGGACGAAGTGGAATGGGTGGGTGACCACCAGTATCCACGGATGTCCTCCCCCCTTAGGAAGCAATGGTCCCCATTGCGTTAAGTTCCTCCATGAGATGAGGAAACTTCTGCTGAACTTGGTCCCTGGTGAACCACTTTCCTTGGTGCATGAGTTGGCCAGCTTTGACAACCCGATACAGTTGGATCTTTTGTTGGTGATTGGTCTTGATTTGCATGTCCATGATACAATCTGTGGTGGCCTGTTCCATGCAGTATAGGTTTAAATCTGTTGGTGTGAGTTGTTCTACAATGTGAGAGGTGTCCAGTAGAGGTGGGAAGTAAGGACGAAGGCAGTCCACATTGAATACTGGGTGCAAACCAAGGAATGGTGGAATACTGAGCTCGAAGGCATTTTTCCCTATAGCCTTAGTGATGGTGTACGACTCGTATTGGAGCGGGCAAAGCTTGCAATGGGGTCCAGTGAGACGCTCCTTCTGCAAATGTAGCCACACTTTCTCGCCCACCTGGAATTTGTGTGGCACCAAATGTTGATCATGGCATTGCTTATACTTAGCATTGGCTGTGTCCAATATGTCATGAACCTGTTGGCGGATGTGCTGAATGCATTCGATGAAACTATTTGATTTGTCAACTTCAGATTGGACATGAGCCGAATCGGCCTGAGTAGCCGCAAATGGCATGGCTACGTCAATGGGACGTAGTGGCTGGAATCCCAAGCCCACCTGAATGGGGCTATGGCCAATTGAGCTGTGGAGAGCTTGGTTATAACTATTTTGTACATATGGGATGCTCTCATCCCATGTGTGTGGATGCTTTGAATTGTACATGTGCAGAATGTGTACAATCATTCTGTTGACGACCTCTGTCTAGCCATCTGTTTGGGGATGGAAAGCTGTGGACTTGGTGAGCTTGGTGTCCAACATTGACCAGAGGCTGGACCAAAATGTGTTGAGGAACCTGCTATCCCGATCTAATATGATAGACTATTGCATTCCAAAGTGCACCCACACTCGTTCAAAGAAGAGTTTAGCAGTGGCTTCTGCTGTGATATTCTTCTTGCAGGCTGCCATAATGGCCATCTTCGAGAATCTGTCAATGACCACGAAAACACAGTCATTTCCATGCTTAGTAGAAGGCAGGCCCGACATGTAATCCATGGAGACGGATTCCCAAGGTCAACTAGGGGTAGGTAGCGAAGTATATAGGCCTTGCTTCTTGATGGTCGGTTTGGAAATGACACAAGCAGTGTGGGATCTAATGTGCTTCCCGCCATCCTTTCGAACGTTCGGCCAATAGAAATACTTCTGCAGTACTACTACTGTTTTCTCGACCTCGAAATTCCCAGCGACTCGACTGTAGTGTGCTTCCCATATCATCTTGGCACGCTCACTTGAAGGAACACAAAGGTGTCCTAGGTGACATAAAAGTGCATCTTGGAGGTGAAAATTTGGAAGTTGCATACCCCCCAAGAATGCCTTGTATGTGTGGCTGAAGTCTGGGTCGCTCTCGTAGAGAAGCGGCCAATCAGAAGTCTCATGCCCACAAGAGTTGAGAATGGTGGTGAGCACCACGATCGGTGGTCGGCTGAGGCAGTCTACAACATTATTGGTGCTACCCTTCTTGTACTTGATGTTCAAATGAAACTATTGCAGATATGTGGACCACTTTTGATGGCAATCATTCTACAACTTCCCTTGTGTCTGTATGAACTGCAGGGGCTAGTGGTCTATGTGGATGATTGTTTCCTTCCCCAAAATGTAATGCTTCCATTTTCGACAAGCTTGCACAATGGAATACATTTCTTTGTCATAAGTGGGATACTTGCGAACTGTGTCAGACAATGTCTCACTATGATATTCCACTGGATGTACCTGTTGAGTAAGAACTGCCACAATAGCATAGTTAGAGGCATCTATCTCGATCTCAAATGGTTGTTGCAAGTCTGGTAATGTGAGCACTGGGGCAGAACAGAGGCGATTTTTCAATTCTTTGAACGCCTTCTGTTGAGATTCCGACCAAAAGAATTTTGCTCTCGCTCCTCCCTTGGTGACTTGACTCAAGGGCCAAGTGATATGAGAGAATCCCAACACGAACCTACGGTAGAAATTAGCAAGACCCAGAAAGTTGCGAAGCTCTGTTATAGTGGTTGGGGCTGGCCAATCTCGAATGACTTGGATCTTGGTTGGATCCACATGCACCCCCCTTTCATCAATAATGTATCCCAGATGTTGAACCTGGGTCATGTCGAAAGTGCACTTCTCCAAATTGGCACACAACTTGTGTTGTCGCAGTGTTTGGAGGACTTGGCGGATGTGGTGGAGGTGCTCAACCCAAGTCTGGTTGAATATCAAAATGTCATCTAAGTGCACCACTACAAATGAGTTGGTGAATGGCTACAAGATGTTGTCCATCAACCTCATGAAGGTTGTGGGAGCATTCGTCAACCCGAAAGGCATGACCAGCCATTCGAAAAGGCCTTCCTTGGCTTTGAAGGTAGTCTTCCACACATCGAAGGGTTCGATTGGTACCTAGTGATACCAAGACTTCAAGTCAATCTTGCTGAAATATTTCGCCCCTTTGAGTTGGTCCAGAAGGTCATCAATTCGTGGGATTGGGTACTTATTCCAGAAAATGATCTTTTTCATCGCCCGATAGTCAATACAGAGTCTCCACGTCCCATCCTTCTTCTGTACCAACACGATCAGGCTCCCACAGGGCAATGAACTTGGTCGAATGTGACCCTTCTGCAACAGCTCCTAAATCTGCCTCTTGATTTCATCGTTCTCCAGAACAGAGCACCGATAGATCAGTCCATTAGGTAGCAGTGCACCTGGGGTCAGATCAATTGGGTGCTTGACCTGACAGTGTAGAGGAACCCCTGTGGGTGAGGTGAAGATGTCCCCGTACTCCTCCACAACCTTGTCCATTTGTTGTTGTCGTGCACAGAAGCCCTGTCTAGAGGTCATGGCCACAATCTTCTTCTTGCCCTGGGGGAAAATCATCAGGAAAATAAATTTCCTGGTTTGGGAAATGAGCTTACTGCATTGTTTTCCAGTAACCAAAGAGATAGCGGCAGGAGGTGGTACCTCTGGTATCCTATACAACTTATTCCCAAAAGTAACAATAACAGCACGAGGCCGAGACTCATACATAGCATGACGCTTCCACAAGTACGGTTGTCCTAATAATACATTAGAAACATCAATATGAGAAATGTCACATAATACCTCATCCGTGAAGGGCTTGATGCTATATGGAAGGCGGCACTGCTCGCTGACACAGATATCTCGTCCTTGGTGAAGCCACTCGATGGTGTATGGATGTGGGTGAGCTGTGGTCGGTAAGCCCAACCGCTTCATGGAATCTACTGAAATGAGGTTCTTTTGGCTCTCATTATCGACAATGAACTGTACTGGGGAGCCCTTTACCTACATTTTGGAGTGGAAGAGACGTCCCTCCTCCTTTGGATCTTCTAGTTCCTCCTTATGGATCTTCGTAGTGGCAACAGTGGCATTGGGCTCCGCAACAATAATCTGTTTCCCTTTTTCATTCCCTTTATCAGGTTCTGATTCAGAGTCGGAGCATGCATCTGACTCAGAAGCCCTCATCTCGGCCACCAATGACTGCTTGGCCCGACACTCACTTGTGTTGTGAGTGGAGCTCTTATGGAACTCACACCACTTCCCCATGTCCTTCTTTTTCTTTGTGGTGTTGTTCTTTGCTTGTGGCTTTAACAAGTTGTCTTGAGCCGCCATGCCTTGGCTCTATCCTTTTTCTGCGGTTTGGGAGCACCTTTCCCTTGCTTTTGATTCGCAGATCCAAAGTCTCGTTTCTCCTGTTTGAATTTCTGCTCAATCTTGGCAGCATACTGGTATGTTGTACCAAGCAAGGAGATGTCGAGGAACTCCATTTCCTCCTGAATGTATCTGTGCAGAAAACTGTGATACTTTAGCACTAGATGTTTCTATGAATCTTTGAAACCCAACTTTGTGCACAGGGTAAGGAACAGATTCGTCAGCTCATGCACATCTTGATCCCTTTGTTGTCGCAGCATGGTCCATTGTATGTACTTGTCCTCATAGCTCCCCACAGGACAGTATTGTTCCTTGATGGCGTCTTGGAAAGAATTCCAAGTGGGTACGGCCGAGAACAAAGAGGGTTCTGTATCGTCCTTTTTCTCACAGTAGGTTTCCCACCAGTCCTTGACATGGGGGGTAGCTTTGAGGAGTGCAAAAATAATCTTCTCCCGTTCAGAAAAATCATGAACCGAGAAATATCCTTCTAACAAATTTAACCATATATCTACAGCATCTGCATCTATTTGACCCTAAAATATTGGAATGTCAAAATTTACTTGTACCTTAAAGGGATTCGCACCTCCAGAGTGGTTGTTGGATGCAGATGCGCCGCCGGTGGGCAGCCATTGAAGGATCTGGGAAAAGTTATCCATCATCGCATTCCTTTGTTTTTCGAGGGCCCCCTCGAGCAATATTTTGATAGGATCTCCTACTCCCTCATCTTTCTTTTTGTTCCCCATGGGCGTCCATCGAGGTTTGCAAGGCTGATCTTGCAAAGGTTCCACCAGTTCGAGCCCTAACTCCTTATACCCCAACTTCATTGGGGACATGCAAAGAAGGATCGAGAAAAAGCAAACTGCTCTGATACCACTAATCCAGATTTATGCAGGAACGCAACATAATACAGAAATAACCATAAGCATAGAGATGCAGTGGAAATAAGGCTTCATTTCATTAATATCAAATAACAGAAATATGCTTTCAAACATAATGGAAATAAAATAGCTAGGGTGCTAGTAGTGAATCTCTGAGAAGAGAAGTGGTGGCTACAGACCTCTAAATTGTGTTACAATGAGGCTCGAGGGCCTATTTATTATGGAGAAACAATGGAGAACTCTAAATGTCTAAAAACCTAACCCTAGGAGATGAAGCGCCAAAACTATGGGCCCCGTTTGGGTAAATTGGTGTTTCAACTTCCCGGGGACGTAACTTCGGCATACTATCTCCATTTGACGCACATGATACATCATTATAAAAATCTATCCGAGGACTACAAATTTCGCCATGAATATTGATTCTGGAATGGAATCATATTCACTGGACAAATGATGCCCAAAAAACGTCATTTAGGGCCTCAAAACAGCTCCGGAAGTTCAGGGCCTAAAAAACTACTAAAAATAGTAAGTTGTGCCGAAAATGAAAAAATGAAAGAGACAATGGTGGGGCCCCAAGTGGAATAGGTGGGTGACCACCAATATCCACCTGGATCAGAAGAAATTGTCCTTATTAGTACATTAAATAAATCCATATAGAATAATAGGAATGACAGTGCATGCAGATTAAATGAAATGTCCATCTCTAATGATATTTTGTTTCACCATAAACAAACTGAGGCCCCTAATTTAGCATATCAAACTAGACATTGTGATTTGGTAAACAAAATGAGATTCAAGCCCACAATTTCAAAAACTAATTAATTGCTTTAAATTCTAGTGATTTATCTCGCACTAAATATTTTCTATCTAATTCCAAAATATTTAGAATTTTACTTACAGATTGTAAGATAATCAAGATACTTGACCAACTTATATATGTTATTATTACTAAGCTTGGTATTTCCTATTATGTTTATTTATTTATTTTTCCCTCCACCAAAGAAGTTCTTATTAGTGAAGTGACTAATTGCTAAATGATTTATCTTGAATTTTATTGTTATTCTTTGGTTGAATTAAAAGATAAACTCATGCATCTTAAGTGATCAGAAATGTAGGTATATCTAGAAAAGTGTTAGTGATATAATAGATGGATTAAGCCAAGAATCTAAAGAAGCAACATACTTAAGGCAATGAAAAAATAAAGGGCATGAAAACCTCTTAGCCAACACCTACTCCCGAGTCCCAATGATGATAAAGGAACTAAATTAAAAAAAAAAGACTATGAGATGTTGTAATATTTGTATAAGAGATGGTCATTTGGATTCAAAATGTTTCTAGAATATGAAAGCCTTAGAAGAAATAATGAAGAAGCATAATATCATTCTTGATTCTTCTTCTTTTAATTATTCTTCTCATAATAATGCACTTTTTGGTTCTATTTCTTTCAATGCAAAATCTACTTCTTCTTCTTATAAGTGGCTTACTACTTTTGGATGATCTTATCATATGGGTTAGGATAAAGGAATATTTTTTTCGCTTAATGAATGTAACACCAAATAAATACTTGTTGGTGATTGTAGATCTTGAGTCTTGTGAAATTTGGAATGGTTCAATTAGCTAATGGTCATTTTAATGTTTATTATTTATTCCTTTTTTCCCTACAACTTTCTATTAGTTTATCAAATCACTCAATTAAGTGAAGGTAAAATATTATATTTTTCACATCACCAAGTTTTGATCAAGGATTTAAAATCTCATAAGAATGTACTAACATATAGAACTATTGGTGATTTTATTAGGTTTTATAGATTTGATAACTTTGGCCATTATCTTTTCCATCAATTTGTATTTCTCATAGCAATAATTCGAGTAAATTTTGGAATGAGATATCTAATAATCTAAACTATTGTTCATTGCAACAACTATGAAATCAAAATATGGTAATTGGTGGTAATTTTTTTCTTATAGAGATGTTGTTTGTTCCAGTTATGTTCTCAAAAAACATTAATGGAACAATTTTGATAAACATGCCTCTACCCTCTTGCATCTTTTTCATAGTGATTTGCATTGCATGCTTCCTTATGCTCCTTTCTCTAGTATCAAGTAATTCTTAACTTTCATAATGAATTTTCCAAATGAACTTGGGTTTATTTGTTAAAACATAAAAGTGAAGTTTTTGGCATGTTTGTGACCTCCAAGGCCCTCGTAGACAAATAATATGGATATCAATTTTAGAAGTTAAGAATAGATAACGATAGAATATATGTTAACGATAAATTTACAACTTACTACATTACAAAAAAAATAGTGTTATTTGGATAAAGAATCACACATTAAAATAAATGGCAAGTTATATGATCCAATATAAGGAATTAAGTCAACTTTTTGGGTGCAAGAAATTTACTGTGAAAGTTACATAGTAAATATCACTCACATACATGCTTTGAACAATATAATCACTACAAGAAAAAAGGACATTGGTGAGGGGCAAAAATGGTCACCATAAGCTCATTGGTGAGGGTCAAAAGAGCCTTCGTCACCAAAAATTGAACGTCACCAAAGGTGGCGTGGCCAAAAGTATAGGTGTTGTGGTGACATTCAAGGTCTGTCACCAATAATGATTTATAGTGACAGATAGTGACCGTCACCATTTCATATGAGTAATGGTGATGGACAATAGCCTCCGTCACCAAAAAACTAAACGTCACCAAAGGTGGCGTCACTGAAAGTATGTGTTGTGGTGACATTCAAGGTCCGTCATGAATATTTATTATAATGACGGATAGTGACCGTCAGCATTTCATATGAACAAAAATGACTTTTTGTGATGTACCTTTCATGGTCATCACTATTGGTGCATATATATGGCGACGTTCATTGACCGTCACCATAAAATCATTGGTGATATCAAGGGACCCGTCACGAATAATGACTATAATGACAAACAGTGACCCTCACCATTTCATATCAAAAACAAATATTTATGGTGTTGGAACTTTAATGGTCGTAACTATTGATGCGTATATATGATGTCATTCGTTGACCGTCACCATTTCATATTTTGGAGAGGGTCGAAAAATGTCGCCATAAGCTCACTGGTGATGGTCAAAAGAGCATCCATCACCGAAAACCGATTGTCGTCATTCCCTATGAATATCAGGGCATGATGGAATTGAACCACCAACCTCCTTCTTGTAAATTAGGTGCTCTTCCATTGAGCTAGCACCCTTTAAAGAATTAGACTCTAAACTAGAAATTGCCCCTAAAGGTGCAAAGATACACCAAAGGAATAGAAAATCTAGGAAGGTCAAAAGTTGCTAGAAATAATATGTTTAATATACATAATAAAAAGACAATAAGAATAATTTTTGATATAATCTAACAAAGCATGTACTACGTAGGAGAATAACTGGAAAGCACAACTAGAAATTTGAATCACAACATAACAATATAAAAGAACATGCAACAGGAAAGGAACAATCCACAGTTTGAGAAATATGAACAATCCATGGACCTGTTCTTATATATTGATATAGATAACGAAATCGAAATCTAGATTTTTGAAATTCAAGTATCACACAATAATGTCTTGAACAAATATCAATATGTAAAATAGTATTTTTTTCATTTGGATTTACCTTGCAGAACCTCAGGAAAAATTTTCCACAGAAACAACCAATAAACATAACAACATGGACCTCAGGAGCACTAAATAAGTATTCAAAGAAAATGATGAAAGCATATCTAGAAAGAACTGAGAAGCCTCTGAAGTAAACCACACATTTATCATCGTGACTAGTACACTTGCAAAAAAAGATCAGAAAAAATTATGAACTATTCCACCAAAAAACAGTGAATTTTTCCACTAAAATATAGTTTCAAATTAATCACTAGCATGACGCTAACTTCTCTGCAAAAATAGGGAAGTTTCAAGACAATTTATAATAGCTTGCATGGAAATCGTGTTGATAAAACCTTCCAAGGAATAATACCACAGCAGTAAAAAAAAGTGCCATCATACTTAATACTATCAAAGAGTGGTCAATAGAAAAAGTGAATTGACGGACCTTCATAACTTGCATTGGTTCCTTATCCTTCTTCCAACTCTAAAATTTTAGACCAAGGTTAACATTTTGAAGGAAAATTAAGAAAATTCACATGATCTTGTGAAATAATATTTTTATCACTAACATTAACTACAATCCACCAGTTTTGCACAAACAAAGAATCCTTGTCTAAATTGAAGTAGTCAATGATGATTAAGAATAATTATGGGCTTAGAATTGTTTTCCCTTTTTTTTTTGAATTGTTTGAATTACAGTACTTAGTAGCAAAGGCATTCCCACCATGGATTGGGAAGTCCACAACAACCACTTATGTAACTAGGATTGTTAATTATAGTCATTTTAACCTTCTCCTTCCTTTTGCTCAGCCACTGAAATATGTGTTTAGAACTCTTTGCTTAAGACATCCCTCATTAGAATGGGCAGACTATTAGTGATAATAACAATATTCTTGTAACATTTTCACTATCATTACAATTGATTTTGGGCTAAAATTTATACTTATGGGTATGTTTTTCATACCTTGTAAACAAATGAAGATGACAACGGGAAGGAGCAGAAGAAGAGGGATTAGAAAACATCCGCTGAGAGGAGCTTGAATTGTTGTCAATGATGCTCCATCTTTAGGGATCACTTCTGTAACTTGCTTTCAATATTCAAGGCAAGCCAGAAAGCCTTGCTCCAATGAATTAAGTGCATGCAAATTCCATCTTGTGTTGAATATGAAACAAGAGACACTTGATAAAATTGAAACATTAATCCCTGACGATGAATTTTTCAATATACTAATGACCAATCAATACCAAAAATTGTCAGAGAGGCATCGACCGCTAAGTATCTCCTTCCTAAGAGGTTAGAAAATTTGTATAATAACTAGTTTTTAGAAGCCATCGAAATCACCCAATAGGCACCACATTGCACACATCATGTTGAGTTGTGAGAGAAATAATCTTAAACTAGAATGCACCATTTTCTGAGAGTAATGACATTTTGGAGAAACAAAAATGCCTATGATAAGTGATATACCTGCTAGAGGTATAGAAATTCTGCCAACAGATCAGGAGGTTGGTCCAGACCCCAAGATATATCTAGGGAACAACCCCAAACCTAAGTAGCTCTGAGGTTATGGCAGAAACATTGAGAAGGAATGTGAAGGAAAAAGTCTTGCAATCAGACTAAACTCACAGGATAACTATGAACCAAGAGTGAAAAATTTCAGGACAATTCCTTAGTCTAAATAGGCTAGAAGCTCATGCAACACTAGAAGGATATTTTATTGGGCAAAGAGAATGCTATGTGCATCCTGCAGATGCAAACTGCTCTCGCACATGATGGGAAAAATGGCTTGCAAAAATATGCCCCATGTGCAACATCAATGCACACAACATTCTCTTTTTCCTAATGCACTAACCTTCTAGTTGTGGCCAAATAGCACTTGGGTCATAGTGGCAAGGCTTTCAGTAGCAGGCACTTACCAAATATTCCACAATTTGCGCTATTGTACTAGAACTAGATCTTGGACCTATGCTAAGATGTGAGGTGTTTCCACTGCATGACATCGAGCAACATGGTTAGCATTCAGAGCTGAAAACCTTGAGAAACACCTTGACCAGGGAGAAACAATCATAAATAAACAAACAAACAAATAATAATAATAACTCTAGAAGACTATAAATAGGAAACCCTATTATCACTGCACTGGAGGTGCAGGCCTTCTTATTATTCATTATAATTTGCACAAAATCCCTCCAATCCCAGCCTATCACATTTTTTCATTTAGCAACATTTAAAGCCTTTTTCATTTGGTCACGTATGAATCCCAATGGAAAGCTGGTATTATATATTCCATACATAAAAATTAGGAAGCGAAAACAAGTAAATTCAATGTTTCAACTGTAACTTCTTATCAGGAAATGTTAGTCACAGTAACAGGAATGGTATGCCAATTGCATAAGCCATATGTAGCTCCAGTGGAAAGGTTGATTGTAATCCCCTTGTGAGCCAAAATCTCAATAAATAGCAACATAAAGAACTAATGTGCAGCAGAATTGTTGTAGAAACTATTTTATAAATGGGAAAGTTAGTTAATTATGGAATAACAAATCATGCGTACTACCTATTTAGTTTCTTACCCTGCAATATCTACTATCATTTTCAGTTTCTTTATTATTTGGGTACACTGCTCATTTTATCTAGAATTACAGTGAGATAGTTGTCTGATAGTTGGTTGTATTACAGTAGGAACGTCATCAATATAGGAAATCTATTTTTTGACTAAAAAAGAGAGCAGGGCATAAGGAAAATCATTGCCACAAGGTAAAACTATGATTGAAAACTTCTTATTGGAATGTATATTATTTGGAGTTAAATACAAACTATGATTATTTGCGGTAATTCTATGGATGTTGGAGAACAGACATTCAAGAAAGTATTGTCACTGTAACGCGTCTACAATGTAGTTGTAGATCCTTTTTCACCTTGTTTTCTATTTTTTGCAATGGCTTGCATTGGTAGCATGATGTGTGCATTAGATATTTGCTTCCAATATTCTAGTGAACCTAGTATTTTCAAGAGGGTCATAACCTATTAGGAAAAAACTTATTTTTTCATAAGAGGCATTCCTAGAAAAAATTGGTCAAGAGGCCAATCTGCAAGACAAAATTATAATATATATTGTGACCTCTCCAAAGCTTGAAACTTATTCACTGGTTCATATTTCACTAGTTAGTCAATAATGCAATAGCCTTCATAAACCAAAACATAGTGGTGACTTGCAAGTCATGTTTTCATTATGATAGTACAAGCTTAGTCTATTTAGAGGCCTACCATATGCAACAAAAGAGATTTGCAGAGAATATTTCCATGTGCACTATTGGAATTGTAGGACAAATGAAATATTTAGTTTATATATCTTCAATGATTTTGAATTAGGAAATAAGCCCTTAAAATGTACATCCATCATAAGACTAGGCCGAGTTCAATCTAGTCAAGTGTGTTGCTGCCTGAACACACTTGTTATTTATTTTCCCCGTCTTAGGCCTTAGCAAACTGACATAGTAAATGTACAAGAGTTCCCCAAATAAGTGTCTAAGTGAGATGGAAGACATGTGAGAAAATTCAATTTGGCCTATCCATGTTCACTCATTATTGGGCTTCTTTAGGATTAACAGTGAGGAAATTTTTTCAGCACTGTGGGACTAAGAAAGTATGCCAACTTGTAAGATTAAATAACATTACAACACCATGAGAGTCATCTAGAATTTTTGAACTGATGCTAATCGGTTTAGCATATTAGTAGGAGACAACTTAGCAACTTATTAGTATCATGTTGCATGAAGAATTGACTCGAACCTAATTTTTTGAGGCAAATTATATACTACCCAAATCACGTCCTTTAGGAGACAAAGTTTGCACATTGATTGTGTGAGAGAGTGAATGGGTATCATGTTCAAATGGATTGATACATTAGTCCAATTTATATTTTCTTATCTTTTCCTAAAGGCTAATATCAGTAAATGCGAACATGAGAGTGGGTGCCCTCACATTTGAAGAGACAAATCTAGAGGGATTGTGTTAAAGACCATTTAAGTTAATCATTCTACCCTCGTGCTTAATGGAAATAAAAATTTCTCATGATTCATGTCATATGTGCCCAAGGTTTGAAAACACTAAATGTTAAACTCCCAACACGTCCTTTATGAGAGTGGGTGCCCTCACATTTGAAGAGAAAAATCTAGAGGGATTGTGTTAAATACCATTTAAGTTAATCATTATACCCTAACGCTTAATGGAAATAAACATTTCATATGATTCATCTCATATGTTCCCAAGGTTTTAAAACACTAAAGTTTAAACTCCTAGGATATCATCATTCCCTCTAGTCGGAAGAAGAAATTTGAAAAGAAACATTGATCTCCTATAGTGACTCGTACCTTTCTTATTTTACCTTTTCACTTGAGAATTTGATGGCTTAGGATTTGAACCTCAAATTAAGTGGTAGGTTCAACATATAATTGAGGTTGTTTGACCTTTTGGGAAACTATGCAACGATGAGTTCTTTCTATGTCCAAGATTATAATGATCCATTTTAGATGAATCTCTTAGCTTTTGTTGTCTTAATATTTTTTAATATTGATCTTATTAGAAATTGTAAGTTAAAGGTAATTGTTATTGCAAAATATAGCACCCCTATGGCATCATAGGTATGGGCACCTCAACTTGACCTATCTCTCTCAGTTGGCATGAGAGAAACTAGTAAATGGACTTCTGAACATTCTATAGAAGATCCACAGAGTTTTCAGAGCTTGTCAGGTAGGGAATATACATTGAATACCATTTTATGAAGGACAAGCTTGGAGAGCATAGAGGGTCCTTCATTTGGTACTTTCAGACATATGTGGACCAATGAACGTGACATCAACCACTAGTGCTAGGTACTTCCTTCTGTTTGTTGATTATTTCCGTAGAAAAATGTGGGTATATTTTCTATAATTAAAACATGATGTGTTTAATGAAATTCAAAAGTTCAAAGCATTAATAGAGAAACAATTAGGTTTTCATATTTCCTCTCTTAGATATGATACTGGTGGGGAATTTACTTAAAATATTTCAATAAATTTTGTGCTAAACATGGGATCCAAAGACAATATGGGATGAAAACACCTTTCAAGACCTTGTGGGGGGCATACAATAAGAAGAAGCTCCCACCCCTATTGAAGATGATAACAATATCGCTAAAGGGGACCCTCCAAATTCACAATATTAGTTCATGATGGATAGGCTACTTTGTGACCAACATAGCCTCATAGCAAACCTTATCCTCATCAAAGAACTGGTATGTGTTGATGTATGTGTCCTAGATTATATGAAATATTTGCATGAAAAAAAGGAGCATGATAATAATTTTCACCATTGCGAGGAGGCTATTCATGATGTCCAACATGACAAAGCAATAAAAATACGAATTTTTTTTTTTTTGAATAGTTCCACTAATGATACAAGATTTATGCAGTTCTAGTCAGGTAGAAACCATGTTTCTACCCGAAAGGATAAGCCATTTGAAAAGTATGATGAAGATCATGCTTCCCTTGCTGATAATTTAAATCCTAAAAAAACTTTTGAGGTCACAGAATTATACTTCAATCACACTAATCCTATTTTTTCAAACATTGAAATTAAGGGAGCTACAGACTTTCATGGTAATATACTTGGCACCTCGACATTCCATTGTGAGTTTGAGTAGAGCAGTAATGTACCCTCACATTGCACTTTAATTTTAATCATGATCGTGTAATAAATAAACAGAAGTAATCATGGTTTCCTAGAGTTTGAGGTCAATAAACTCAAAGGGTTTTTCAAAACCATGAAAGTAATAATGTGACCCTCGTGATTATCTGAGTGAAGAAACAATTAATTTTATAGTTCAACCCTCAAATATCCTCTATCATGGAATCTAATGGTCCCCCTATTTTTGATGCCTATGATCATGGAATCTAATGGTCCCCCTATGGGATAGCGAAGTTTCTCCCTTTTACTATCAATACTCATCTAGAATACAAAGTTATTGACATATGTCATAAATATTCCATGGTAGAAAAACAAAAGGTATGTTATAAACACACAATTAATGAAGCTCTCAATCATACAGGTCCATTTCCACCTCTATATGGCTCTATTGTTGACAATAATGAAGTTAGAAAGCCCCAGAAGATTGATGAAACCTGTAATGAAACCCTCAATGATATTTACAACTACAGTGCTAAGAATGAAAGCGATTTCAAGAAAATCATTGATGAAGAATACAGGCTTGACCCAAATAAAAATTCTCTCTAGACCACATCAAATGCAAAGATATTCTCTTCTCCATGAACATGTGGAAAATCATTCATGCACTATATTTTTACAAGGAAATGCAGACAACGAACATCTAACAAATCCACATGAACTCGACACTGAGGGACAACTGTGGGCTCTGGAAAAGGTTCATTCTGGAGTGATTGATTATATAGGTCAAAATTATCTTGAAAGTAGCAAGAGGAAATTTTCTCAATGTAGTTATAAACAAGATTTGGCTACTCCAAAAACTCAGCTTATGGGTACCTTTCAAAGTGTGATTCACATCAATAAGATCTATATATACACAGGTAACCAAAAACATGAATTGCAGGAAATTTTAAAAAAAAATGCTACTAGCAGAAGTAACAAGTTTGGATATGATCATGAGCCTTATAATATTTTTCATAGGAAATATGTTCTCTAGCACATGAGGATGTGGTTCATCCTGAGTGGACTATTTTCTTGCATCATTGCATTGGTGTCAACACCATGAGTGAAAGGTTTGATGCCAAGTTAAATATTTGACTCAACCATGTTGGAACCAAGAAACAAATGGTTCACAACTATAGGCCTATTGAGTATTGTTCAAAGATAGCTAAAGGAGAACATTCCAATGCACAATCTAGTGCCAAAAAACTTGTACAACCCAGTCAAGAAACTGAAATATTTATCAAAAATTTTAAGTGAAACTTATATGATGTGATCCCACAAATAGTTGTATTTGTAGACATGTACCTGACTAATTTGTATAAATATCCTAGAACACAATTGATGAATGAATTTGTACCCACTGTTTTGCATACTTTGGGGAATAGGACTAGTTCTAATATAATTAAAAAATAAACAAGAATTGGCAGAGGTGATCAATGTGAAATGTTTTTGAAGATTTCTCTTCATGATAATAGAAGAATAGCTAACTCATATGATATTTTGTATCCAGAGGAACAATGGGACCCAAACCCCTTGCATAACTTTGAGTACCTTGTCCACAATAAAAGAATGGAAAACATTCTATGCTTAAACGATTTAGATTTTTCATTTTTAGCACAAAATGGAAGGGTGATCGACCAAGAGTCAATTATGATGTGGAAATCATCTTATAATAGCCTAATAGACAAATAAAATGTGCTTTTACTCTAAAATTACTTAGTGTTTGACATGAGTTTGAGAAATGAAAATTGGACTTTGGAAGTATTTCACATGGATCAATGCTGGTCAAAAAATTATTGAATAGAGGTCAATTTGGTATCACAAATTCCACAAGTACTTATCTTTAAGGTTGCTGCATATTACTTTGGATTACATAGACCTTGCAAACCAGTACAACGTAATTGGGTCAAGCAGGTTATTAGTGCAGTATTGTCCAAGAGAACGACAAAAGCATGCGATTACATTTTCTAGGGTAATTGTGCAATGTTGTTCAAAATTCTGAGCCAGCCATAGCCTTTAAGGTTAATATTAGCCCTAAGAAGAGGGACCAAGGCTACTGGAGTTCGACAAACAACCTGATTTCTTCAGACTAGCAAAGACATTTCCAGGTCTGTGGTTATCTCTAAGATAAGTCGGAGCCCTGTGCAATAAACTTAGAATATACAATAGACATTAAATTAAGATAGTACGCTTGGATTGGTCAGTGTATCATAATTGTAGTGTGTATGGCTTTATCAACCCTGTATTGACTATTGATTGGATGCATTCATTGGTACTGGGCAGTCAGCCTTGAGTTGTTGTGCTTTGACTGAAGTATTATTGCTATGGGAATTTTATATTCATGCATATATTATATAGTTGTTGAGACTCTTTATATTTATGCATACATATTTTTTATGAATGTGTACTACTACTAAATATTTATTGAAGAAACCCTCGCCAAAATAGCAACCCTAAGGGAAAAAATCACCCTAGGACACTAAATAATATTGGATAAGAAATGTTGATAAATCTTAAGCCTGATGATGTTAATTGGTTGATTCTTGTGTTCGAAAATACAAAAGATTTTGGAAGTGTGGATGTGATCTCTCAGGGGAAACTCTATAGCTATGATAGTGGACTACATTCCCCAACTATTTATAGGCCTATCACTTAGAGCCTTAGGTGCAGAACTTCCAGATGGGTTGGATCACTAGCACTTGTGGTGGCCTAATAATTGTTATGGAAGACTATGGAATCAGTATTCCTTAAAAGACATAATTGTAGATCATGCTTCCCTTGTGACAAGTTTTCCTATATCCAATACAGACCTTTAACAACAATAATTTGGACAATAATATGTTCTCTCATGTGATGGAAAAATTGGAGTTTCAAGAAAAGGGGGCAGTATGTGGTTTGAAAGAGTTTAGAAACATCCTCTTCAGGATGGCTACACATATCTTGTAGCAAATCATGTCCATTGTTGCATAAAAATTGATGGAAATTTTCATTTGCAAGTACCCAAGTTCTGGTGTAGCCCAGCAATGGCAAGATTCCATCATGCAAAAATTTTGGTTTTGAGGTTTCCTAGTTTTGCATGATGACTAAGCACATAGGAAATGACCATTGTATCCATGAGGTGCTGCTATGGTTGCATTAATTTAATAATTTCAACTGGAAGCCTTATTTTGGCACATGCTATAGTAGGATAGGAAATGAATAAGCTCTACTAAGCAGTATTTTAGAGTTGAATAAGCTCTTTTGAGCAACAGTCTTGATTTCTTATATTCATAGGCTTTAATGTCTTGTGATTTTCTTTATAAGGGCCAACCTATTATGTAGTGATGATATTTTTGTTGAACGTGGAGGCTAGTTTCATATGTGCATGAAATTTTTCTGAGGTTCTCTTGCACTTCTAAGAAGAACACGTGCCCAAGTTGGAACCAAGTGTTCTCCACCAATGAAAAGGGACTGCACATGTGATTTTCATCACATTTGTAGAATAGCACGATGATCCCAACTTTCCAGAAGTTGGAAATATGTAAAAATCCCTTTTCATCAAGCACAACTACATGCACATGTTTGAAAACATCATAGACTGTAAACCCACAAGAGAGACCATCAGCTACAACACTATTGTTCGGCTACATGTGGCAGATTTGTGAGCTCATCTCTTGGATGAATTGTACTTTCTTGACTGTTATAGCCAACAATAAAGGTACAATAAACCAACACCCGCTCTGAATCTTATGAGGCAAGACTTAAAGGAAAACCACAAATTTTCAGATGTTTCATGGGCTTGATGAGGGCGAGAAAGACAGACATAATGGTGTGTAAAGAATGTCTGTGAATGATTTTTTTGACATATATAAAGGTAGATCCACTGAAGAAAAGGAATGCACAACCCATTAAAAGAAAAAAGAAGATATTTACATGGCACATGCAAGAGATAAAGTCAACATAGAGAGAAAGTGTTATACAGGCATTACTGAGGAGAATGTCCAGCTTAAGGACCATAGTCAAAAGGGTGTAACTTGTGCATTTCTAATAAAACTCCCAACAATAATCAGTAAAATTATAGATAAAGTTAACTATGGAAGATTCATCTTTGAAAATGGTCTCATCTCTCATGTTTGAACAAAGATACAATAAACCAAAACTTGCTCTGAATCTTATGAGGCCAAACTCAAGGGAGAACCACATTTTTTGCATATCTGCTGATGACAATAGGAAATATAAACATTGTTGATTACAAAATTCACATGAATGGTTTTTTGGGAAGATATAAAGGTAGATGCACTGAATAATAGGAACGCCCAACCCATTAAAAGAAAAATGATTAGGTTTACACGACGCATGCAAAAGAAAAATTCAACAAAGAAAGAAAACATCATAAGGGAATTACTGGAGAAAGCATCCAAATTTAGGAGCACGACCAAAAAGGTGTAATTCATGCATTTCTGATAGCATATCCAAATAGTAATCAATAGTAATCAATAAAATTATAGAGAAATTCCTTTATGGAAGATGCCTCTTTGAAAATGGTCTCAACTCTCATGTTTGAACAATTGTGAAGCGGGAATATGTATTTTATACTTATGCATGAATATAAGGCCTCTAAATCTACATGTTTAGTCCCATTCTAGTGTTGTTTGAATAATAGGTTTGCAGATTCAGGAAATTGGCCCAGGCCTATCAAGATCAAAGCTTGGATCACCTGAGCACTTTGCTCACTTTGCTCATAAAAATTCAAATGCACTAAATATGTGCAAAAAACTCTTTGTAATACAAAACATTGAAGCCAAAAAGATACCTACTTTAGGAAAAACCATGGAAGATCAGGCCTTGTAGAGAAAATGGATATAACTGCATTGCTTGTAACCCTGTCATGCTAGACTGGAAGGGTTTCCGCCATAAGAGCCTCACCTATTAATTAATATCTTTAAAACAACAATGTAATGCATTCACATAGCAAGAAATAAATAATATCTATTTCATTCAGACCCATTAAATCTTGGAATAATCAAAAGACAATAATTAACATCTAGATGATGAATCCTTGATGCAGGTCTGAAGTGAAATCAATAGTCTCAACCAAGAATAGGGCTAACAAAAATGAAAACCATTTAACTGAATTACCATGCGTAAGGGGCAACTCAAGCACATTTATTGCTCTGAAATATTTTTAAATATATGGCTATATTTGAATCAATAAATCCAAACAGAAGAACCTTGCAACTGGTATTTTCGTTAAGTGTCTGAATCTTAGCCAAAAAAATAAGAATCACTAAAGCTCATCCTTCATACCTTAAGAAAAATTGAATCTTTTAAGTGGAAATGCTTTGGGCACCAGTCAAACATGTTATCTTGTAAGTGTGAAGCATCACCCCAATATCTCACCAACCCAACCCCATGCATAGAATTGCAGTGAAAATAGAACTCCTACTCCAACATCCTCTACTTTCAGCTCCTGCCTGTTTTTCAATTTCTGCTTCAGAAGGTCCTCTTCCTTCCAGAATGATTCATATCGGCCAAAAATTCTTTGAAAGCTCATTGCATTTCTCGACAGTAGCTAGTTCCTGTATATATTGCTTATTATTCTCCAATAGTTTCTTATAATAGGCACTACCATGATTTTCTATAAACTATGAAGCCACAGCTGCCTTGTTCTGCAGTTGAATAAACTTCGAAGCCATGTCCTCCGAAGGGAGAGGAGTGATCTGTTGATTCAAACAGAACCCAACGATATGCTGATGCAATACAACGTAGAGGAAGAGAGGGCTCCACCGTGCTCCTCGATTTGAAAAGTGCTTGAAATTTGAAAAATTTCCCACAAAATTGTTTGAGAAGCCTTTTAAATTTGAAAAGTGTGCCATCATTGTGGGAATATGACTATGCCAAAAAGTAATAATGATTATATAATATTAATATAACCTGTTAATTATGATTTATTGATTTAATAATTAATAATTATTTAATTTAGTGTGTTAATTAAAATTTATTGATTCAATATTGGTGAACACAATTATTGATTTAATATTGGTGGACACAAAATTCACAAGGATAGACATGTTGGTGAAATAAAAGTAGTTTTCTACTAACCCAATGAGCATGGTGGTGTTAAAATTTACATTAAGGAATGGATTACAATGGGGTTGGCAAAGATGAGAGCTCAAAGAACCAAAAGTCCATGGAGGGCACAAAATTTAAAGAGCAAGTTGAACAAGCTTTCAGGAAGTAGAGATTACTAACCAATGGTGGTTGAACTAGATATGAGAAAATGAAGAAGGAAATGAGGAGTTGCAAAAAGAGATTAACGAGGAAGGGAGTTGGCCAGAGAATGGTTGTGAAACAAATGGTTGATGATAAAATATAGCTCAATAAGGAGGATTAGTCAAGGCACCTCAATGAGGTATGATGAACACACTAGAGTGGGTTTACAAGAGGTATGTGATTACAAAGTGATAGGTTGGATGCAATGTAGAATTATATTGTGGATGAGAAAGAATCAAATGAACTAATGGGAAACCATATCCTAAGGCCAACAGATGTGTCCCAACTATTAAGGGAGGATGAGAACCTAGTAGTGGGCATGGCACTAGACAATAGATAAGTTGGCATTGTACCAACCCCACCCCTTACGCTTCTTAAATACAATTAGGTAACACTACACTAGCTTGTTAATAATGGTTCAAGTCCACCTAGTAGTTAGCTTACTTATGGAGGAACAATAATAATTAGAGGAAGTAGTATTAACAATAGGGAAAGTTTGAATATTAAGAGTAGCACAATTGGGAGTTTTAGTTATTTAGAGAAAAAAACAAAAGTTTCATGAGTTTTAGTACCTATTTTGCTTTGACTTATAACCTAGGAGCATGTCAAAGAAATAATATTAGATTAATGTACTATTTAAAAATTTTAGTCATATGTACATGATTTGGAAAAAAACATAATTATCCTCATACCTTGATATAAAACAAACCCTAAAAATGTCATTCTTAAACTCTCTTGTGTAGTTACCTGATGCCATTCAATTAGAATATCACAATTACTTATGCCAGTAATGGTGCGATCATCTTTTTTGTTCTCTTAAAGGAACTCTTTCTAGACATTCACCCCATCAAGCATAAATCATCCTAACATATACCTTTGAAGTAATGTAAATCATCCTATGATTATCCTCAAAATAATTATCACCCATAGCCTTGGTGATGGTGTAAGGATCATATCAAAGTGGTATGAGCTTCTTATCGGAGTTTATCAATTGCTCTTTATGAAAGTCCAACCATAATTTGTCACCAAATTGAGACTTATATGGAACCCAATGGATTGTGTATCTAGTTTTACTTGGAGTTGGAAAATTTCTACAAAATATCATTAACTCAGTGTTGAATTTGTTGGATACGTTCCTCAAAATTGGTTGCTTTTCTTACCTCATTCAAAGTATGGGAGGTATCTTCATGTGTTATTCTATGAATATAGCTACATCAATTTGTGCCAATTGTTGGGACCCCGAACACACTCGAAATGGCTTGTGGCTAATAGATATATGAAGAGTTATGTTAAATTTATGTTAAAAATATGGAAGGCTTTCAACACGTGTATGTGGATGCTCACAATTGTATACTCTAAGGACATCTACAATAATATTATTGACTACTTTTTATTTATCAATATAGGGATGGAAGGCAATGGATTTGGTCAAGCTTGATGTCCATCATGGACCAAAGATTAAACCATAAAATATTGAGGAATATACTATCCCTATCAAGAAATATGGTCTTTGGCAACCCAAAATGAACCAAATTATGCTTGAATAAGAGCTTATGACTGGCTTTTGTGACAACAATCTTCTTACAAGGTGCCAAAATTCCCATCCTAAGGAAGTGATCAACAACAACAAAAACACATTTGTTGCCATGCTAGGTTGAGGGAAAGCATGACATAAAATCCATGGGCACTAACTCCTAAGGACTATCTAGAGTTGGAAAAGGCCTACAATTGATGTGGATGGTCATTTCCTTTGGAAAAATATAAGTTTTCCACTGCTTACAGCCTTCGACAATAGAATGCAACTCATTGTCATAGGTTGGGTATCTATGAAACCCATCATAGAGTGTTTGGCTATGATAGACCATCGAATGCTTGTGTCGTGTGGGAAATACATCGATGACATGAACAATTGGCTCATAGGGTCCCTGTTGTGTAACCATTCATTAACGAAAGTTACTTCCCCGATGGGATAGAAGTGAAAACTTATAGTTGTAAAGGTAGGAATAATGGTGTCGGAGATAATATTTCTTCCATAAAGAAGAGAACCAAAAATAGGCTCATGAACACCATCAATATATACTAGAGATGTTGCGGTGAAAGAAATAATGAATAAAAAAGTTGTGGTCAATAGGATAGGGATCATCAAGATGTTGAATCATCCAATGGAAAGATGATTTTCAGTGCTAGTGATCTACTCATATAAAAGACCCCATAAATTTTCACTTTGGGATACTCCCAAGATTCAATAAGTAATCCAAAGTGAGAGGATTCATTGTTAAGGTGACAATGAAAATAACCCTGAGTTGACCCAAAGTGACACCTTGTCAGCCTTGCACAACTAGGGTTCCAATTTGAGCATCATCAGGAAGCACAATTGCACAAGTGGAAACATGTCACATTTATGGCACTTGGCCGCAAATATTTATGCATGCTTTTCCATTGAGGGTACCTTTAACATTTACCAAGGCACAAATCATATAATTGGAGGGATTTTGGATAACTTGTCACATTCCACTAGCTTCATGCATGAAGAGGAGCTCCCATCCTTTAAGAATATTTTGGAGGATTTCATGGCATAGTCAAGGATCACATGTTTGAAAAGAAGAGAGTCATGGTCAAGAATATGAAAATTGGCATTTGTATCATGTGGTGTAAAGGAGAAGGTAATTGGTGAAGAGTACTCCATTTAGAAGCATCTAAAAGCTTTTTTATGTCCTCTTTCCAAAGAAGAGAAGGTATCTTGTGACAAAATGCCCAAATTGCCAACATAAAAAGACTAGGGTAAGGGTTTACTTTTTCTTCCGCATGTTGAGAGGTATTCATGTATTTAAAGTGTGTTTTGTTGTTGAGTTCACATATTTGGAAGCAAAATTTCACAAGTGGAAACATCTCATATTTGGGGCACTTGGCTACAAATTTTTATGCATGTTTTATATTGAGGGTATCTTTCACATTCCCCAAGGCACAAATCAAATATTTTGAGGTATCTAGGATGACTTGTCACATTTCACTAGCTTCACACATGAAGAGGATCTCCCATCATTTAATAATGTTTTGGAGGGCTTTCATGAAATATTCAAGGGTCACATTTACAAAAGAAGAATGCCCAAGTCAAGAAGATGACAATTGGAATTCATATCACATGTGGCATAAAGGAGAGGAACACAGGTGAAGAGTGCTCCATTTTGAAATATCTAGAACATATTGTTTATGTCCTCTTTCCAAAGAAAATATATCTTGATACAAAGTGCCCAAATTGTCGACAAAAGAGGACCATGTATTGGATTATATGGACTTTGGTTTCTCCTAATTAGTTGAACCATTATATAACCCATATCGTTAATTATTAGGTGGACACTATCATACAAGGCTATTTGTTGGAGTTTGTTGTAAAACATTGTCAATCCTTTTCAAAGGAAGAAACAAATTAGTTCAAGAAGGGATCTTGTGCTAAATTAGTATGAAAAATCCATCTTTCAATAAAAATGTTATTGGTAGAAGGAATATTTCAATTTATCCTTGTTGAGATGGTCACATATGCCCACTATGATAGGGTTTTCTAGCTAGAATAATAATGGTGAGTTTTGGTGGTTAAGGTCTCTATGGTAATGGGAGCCTTAGAGAACAGGGTGGGGAATGAGTGATTTTGAGAAAGGAATCCATTGAAGGTTTATGTTGTTTGAAATATATAAACACGATAAGGAAGGGGAACAAACAATTACAAAAGGATATTGATCATGACAGAAGGAAACATTGAATAAAGAACAAAATATTTACAAAATATTAAGAGACAGGGAGACTTAGAAAACTCATGGTTAAAGGAAATATATTGGTGTTGGAAGGTAGCACAATAATATGGAGTAGTGAGAAAGGAGTGTCATAAGAGTCAAAGGGATTTAAATTTCCCACCAATATTTGTAACAGTTTTCTCCCATTTGTTTAGCATCATTTTGTTTAAATTGAGAATAGAACTCATGATTCTTATTCCATCTTGGGTCCAAAACCCCTTTTCTTGGTTTTTTTCCCACAAATCCTTTTGTGACCAAACTCACATAGACCCATTTCACTATGCTTGTGGAGTACTTCCCAAGCTACACAATTCAACAACATAGTCTATTTGTAGTAATCGTAACCTGGTCAAGCTCTTGTAGTCAAGTAAGGACTCGGTTGGGTTCCCAAGTTGCAAATTAAGGGTAGTTGTGAGGGCATGATAGCTAGGGAGGGTCAGGGCATGCCTACAAGGAATGAAAAGGTGTGCTAACACATGTCGGACAATTTCAATGCATGCTAAGAAGTGTTAGGGAGTTCCAAGGCATCACAACGGAGAACTAGGTTAAAATTCATGGAAAGGAACAAATAAGAGTATGTGTCAGAGAGTGTCAGTGAATTCAAATGTGCCAAGGATGCAGTGTGTTAGGAGAAGTTCAGAATAGGATTTTTAGGAGGCTAGCCTACGGTTGCAATAAGGGACTTAACATAGTAGTTTTAGACAAAGGGACACTTTGTATTGGGAACAACACTATTTTTCCTTTAGCTATTATTTTTATATGAGATGGGGCACACTTTGGCTGCATGCTCATGTTTTAAACCATTCTAGATAGTTTCATATTGTACATTGTTGTGTATAATTTTTGGGGCACTCGACATACGTTGGCTTATATATTGTGTGTTTTGTGCATATTTTGGTTCTTGCAAACTATCATTTAATGCTCTATTGTTTATTTGAATTGGACATACATGTGAAATGTTTCCTATGTAAGTTATGTTGCCTAATTGTTTTATGACCATGGCTAGATGTGATCCTTGTCTTGGTAACTAGTTAAGTGGGACAAGTTGAGCTTGGACACAAGTGGGACAAATTGAGCTAGAATCTTCCCAATTGGGACATATTCTGGTATGATTGTGTGCAACATGAGATACGAAAGACTGGCAGTGGTGGAGTGAAGATAGCAGTTGAGGAGGATGTAGCCTTGACAGCCAGGGGGAAAAGAAAAGGGAAGGCCAAGAAAGGGGCCTCATCAGATGGGGCTAAGGGAAAGGAGGAGAGGAAGAAGAAAGATACAGATATGTCTGAAGTCAAATGTTGGGCATGTTCGAAGATGGGACACTATGTTGCTATGTGTCCTGAGAGGAAAACAATGGGAAGAAGGGTATTGCGAATTTAATAGAGGTGTAGCAGTTTTCTTCATAGTTTGACAGGGACTTTGCATTTATTACTTCTACATCTAGTAGTAGTACATCATCCGATGTGTGGTACATAGATAACAGGACTTCCCACCATATGACAGGTGCACAGGAGTTATTTTCAGAGCCCGCAGAGAGGGCACTTGATATTGAGATTGTAATATGAGATGAACGCACTGTGAGAGCTGTTGGTGTAGGGACTGTGACCTTTGAGAGGGATTATTTGCCTCCTTTGAAGGTCATGGATGTTTTGTATGTTCCGGGGATGAAGAGGAACTTGATTTCAGTGTTTTCTATGGAGGAGAAGGGGTTTGACGTCACTTTCTTAGGAGGGTAGGTACTGATGCATCTGAGGGGAGCATCCATCACTTCAGCCAAAGTGATTGGAGTCTGCTGTGGGAAACTATACAGGTTTATTTTTCAATTGGCAGGAGAATTGGTGAGTAGCACATCTGGTAGCACTCACACTAGTACCAGCAGCAGCAGAGACTTGTGCGAGTTATGGCACCAGAGAATGACGCATATGCATCATGGAGCTTTGAGAGTTTTGGGGGAGATCACTACTGGAGTTCTTGATTTCAGTGTTTAGCATTATGAGGTCGGCAGAGGGTGTTCTTTGGGCAAGTACACCAAGTTACCATTCCCAGTGAGCGACAACAGATCTATAGGTATACTAGACTTGATTCATATTAATGTCAGTGGTCATATGTCTCATGTGTCTTTGGGTGGTTATGAGTATTATGTTATATTCATTGATGGCTACTCTAGAGGGACTTGGATATATTTCCTGAAGACCAAGGGTGAGGTCTTCAGTCGCTTTAAAGAGTTCAAAGCTCTTGTGGAAAAGTAGACAGGTCTTCAATCGCTTGGAAGAGTTCAAAGCTCGTCTCACCATACCGTACAACCTGGAAACATTTTTTTGTCTGTACAAGGCCTTTTCTCGTAGGGGAAACATGCCCATTATAGCCAGAAGCACGTTTCTAGGCCGTACGGCTGCGTTTTTTTCACTTTAACTTGCTTTTTTTTTTTTTTTTGGTTTGCATGTGTTTTATTATTTTTTTAATTGTGGAAAGTGTAATGTGATGTAAATTTAGAGACTTATAGTTTATGCTTTGAATGTAATAAATTATAATTTATCATGTTTGTTTTATGATTTCACATAACATTTCTTAAATGTCCTAAATTCTAATATATATATATATCTATATATATATATATATATATATATATATATATATATATATATATATATATATATATATATACCGTGTTTCCCCGTTTGCAAAATTTGGGGAGGTCGCGTTTCGTACCTGTACCCATTTCAAAAACTTGTTTCCGTTTCCCCATTTCGTGCAACTTAGTTATCGACAGATGAGCTGGTGGCCGATGTTCTTACGAATTCCTTGCCAAGAGGCAAGCATGTCCATTTCAGGGACAAGATGGGTGTGGCGAGAAACACTTTCCTCGGTAAGAGGGAGTGTTGATTTTTAACGTACCTTGGACAACTGGTTTCCCATGAGTTAGTCTCTACCTAGGGAAAAGTGTCCAAAATAATTATCTTCTCAAGTGTGACTTTATAAAGTGAAAGTGACTTTATAAGCGGTAAAGTCAATGTTAAATTATAAAGTGATAAGTGACTTTAGACATAAAGTACAATGTGGGTACTTTATTTAATGTGTGAGTTAAAAAATAGAAAGTGAGAATTAAATGCACATTTATTCTCATCCCTTGATCTAAATGAATATTAGCCATTAGATTTTAGGGTTGCCCAAAAGTGATTTAGGGAAAGAAAAGGGGGAAAAGGAAAGAGAGACTGCATTCACTCATTCTTCATGAGCAGATTGGAGAAAGGAGGCTGAGGGCTGGAGAAAAGTTCTAAAGGAGAAATTTGTTTCAACAAGCTGAAGGAGTGATTTCTAAGCAAAGTTGAGCACGAAAATCAAGGCATAGAAGACAACAAAAGGTATAGTACAAACAACATTTAATGTTGAGTTTCACGTAGTTCGAGAGAAGCTTTAGAGGTGAATTTTTTTTCAAAAATCTGTACAGTGGTATGGAAATCCATACAGTTCGTATGGAATCTGTACAGTACAATCTGTATCCGTACTATAGATATTTTTAGCTTCAAGTGGGCACAAAAATAGAGGCAATGTGGGCATGATTTTCAAGGAGTTTTGGGTTGAAGAGATAAGTTTTATTTTTCTGTTTAGTTTTGTCTGCAAATGTATTTTTCCTGAACTTGAAAGATAAATAAATTTGAAGAGCTCTCTAATAGGTTTTCCCCAGAGAAGATTGAAGGGACATTTGTGTGTATTTTTATGTGTTGTTGGTTTTTTTATGTCCATATTTATTTTCAGCATGTGTTGACAGTCACATGTGTTTTAATTTGAAAATTTCATTTCCAGAATTCTATATGTTGAATGTATGTTTATGGGAAAGGGCCTGAATGGGAGTGATAAGGTGAAATTAAAACCGTGTTGGGATTGTAGGAAAATTTTTAGTTATCAAATTTCAACATTTTATAACTGAAAATAATTAATTGAAGGAGATTACCTTAGCCATGGTAGAGATCTTTCACTTCCTCCTTTGTTGATTTCTTATTTTCTGATTCTTCCACTTTGGTAACTTTGGGATTCATTTCTTTCCTTTCTCTTCCTTTTTTCCTTCTTGAGTTTGGGACAATTCCTTTTAAAGTGCCCATATTTGTTACATTCATAGTGTTGTATCTTTGACATATGGATCTTCTTCCTTTTTCAAGGATCAAACTTTCTGAACTTTCCTTTCTTCCTAGCCATGGCAACAAATGCTTGAACTTGTTCATTTGATCAAACATCACATTTTGCTATTAACCTAGTTTCTTCAATCTCACATAATGACCAAATTTCACTGAATGGAGTAGCTTCCTTCTTTCCATAGTTACTTGATACAAAGTTTCCCCATTCATCATAGGTAGTGCATTGAGCATAACAGTGGTCATTTCTTTATCAGACATTATTTCTCCTAATTCTTGTAGTTGATCTCTTATTTGCTACACCCTCATAAAGTATGAGGCTATCCCTTATTCCTTTGATACCTTCATTTTTTACAAAGAAAAATTCTCCCAACTTATCATAGATTTCTTTTGATATCTCCAACTTTGCTACATAAGGGATGAGGGAATCCTTGATTGATTCTACGAGGATTGTTTGAGCCCTTATTTTCCCTTTCATATACTTCAATAGTGCTTGAGCTTTCTCGTGTGATGGTTTGGAGATTGAAACCTTAACATGTCCAATAACTTCATTCTCTATGAGGATCAAATCTATCCTCTTCTTTCATGCAAGGAAATTTGATGACCCAACCAATTTGTTGCTCTCCTTGTAGAATGAAGTCATGTTGATAGTAGATTCATACATAAATATAGATGTACTTACTTGTCAAGTGAATATTCTTCTAGATGATGATATCTTCAACTTAATGCTTTCTTGATGATGATATTCTTCAAGGATGTTTGAGATGTGATCTTTACTTCAATGTGAGGGAGATCACCTTGATTTCTTTGATGATGATGGAAATGCTTCTTCTTGCTTTCTTTGGATGTAGAAATGTAGAATATGTAGACTTCAAGTTGCTTCAAATATGTAGTCCTTCTCTCTTTGAGTGGAGGTAGGGTCCGTGAGGTCTTCTTCTTCCACAAAGTGTTGATCCTTATAGATGATATTATCCTTGAGATGAGGTGGGTAGTCCTCTTTGATGTTCCTTAGATCCTTCCTTCAAGACAATGTGTGGATTAGTCCTTCTTAATAATTTCCTCGACCCTTGAGTATTCTTCTTCAATTGATGATCTTCTTCAAGCTGCCTTTCCTTGTAGTGTCACATTAGCTCTGATACCATATTGACAAATATATGGGCAACTAGATTAAGTGATTTCTCTTACTTTGATAACTGCATGCGATGTATTTTAATTAACTTAATTAGCTTCTTCTTTCAATTGATTATAATTAATGTTATTTTCATCAAACAACTATCAAACTATAAAATACAATGAGACAAGAAGACGCAAGATATAAGCTATCATCTAGGGCCAAAACCTCTCCTTTTAGAGGAGAACCCACAAGAACTTTTCTCTTCTTATAAAACTTCAAATGACGAATTCCAAGACCTAGGACTCTTATGAAAGATCCCTCCAAGACCAAGTCAACCTCCTCCTTGAAGAACTTCCTTCTCTCAAAGTTAACCCAAGTCAAACTTGCCTTGAAACAACTGCACCTTTTCCTTTTACCAAGATTTCCGACCTCCAACTTATGTCTACAATTTCGGCCCGCAATTTTAAGCTTCCAGTACTTACTACAACTTTGCATGTGTGGAAGTTTAGGGTTGAATCATAACAGTTATTCCCTTTGATTGGATTGGATCTTCCTCCTTGGGAACTAGACTTGCAAAGTGAGTCGTCTTGACAGCAAAAGGTGACCTATTAATGGTTTTTTAATTCATTTTTCCTGCAGCAGATGGATGACCTAATTCACTTCGCACGTGTGAGAGATTTTAGCCCAAAAAAGGTCCCAGAAACTTCAATATTTTTCTTCCTTTATTTCTTATCTTTGCTCCTTCTAGGTCTTCTTCTTGCTCTTGATCAAACTTCTTGATTTCTGATCTCTCTCTTCAAAATGATGTTGACGCCTTCCTTATATATAGCCTTATGTTCATGGTCGAATAGCTCAACATGAGACCGACTTGTGATTGCTTGTAGGCTAACTTGATAAAGGAAAGTTGACTTGTCTTGGAGGGTCTATATAACACAGAATAATTTTTCCTTGACATGTAACATGATGCCCAAGAGGGTCTTTACATATTTCAATGACTTTTTTTATCTCTTTGACTCAATAACAAAACCTAAAGGCACTTAATGTGTGCTTGACCTAAATAAAATGACCTTGAGCATGGAACCTATGCATCAAGAATGACAATATTAAATTTCTTTTCTCTTTAATATTTTAAATACATAAAATCATGATTACACATGTCATTATGAAGACCGAACTTAGTTACATATTTCAACACATTCAACCACCTTGGTTGATTTCTATGAAGATTTGCACTTTGAATGTGGTTTCTTGCTAATCTACATATCTTAGTAGCTTTTGGATGTCAACGTGGAAACTTGGAGACTTGTTTATCTATATTGGATGAATATATTATTGTCATCCATCTTGATGCTTTTAGCATGGAAAATTTGGAGGAATAAGTTGGCCCATTTTTACTTGCGGTCCCAGTTTGAAAATTTTCGGGTGAAAATTTTTAAGGGCCATTTTGAGGCCTTAAATGACCACTTTTGTGGTGTTGACTTTACCTTGGACCTAGATTCCATAACTGAAAAAATAATACCTTTCCAATGACGCAAAAAATGCCTCAATAGGAGCTCATTTGCAAAAATTATGCCTCCCAAATTTTGACCTATCGAAATTAACCAACATAATTTGAGAGGATGCCACATCAACCCTTGCTACTCATGGAAAAGGGGCTGGCCACATGGGCAGTATGACGAAGACTATAGAAGCATCAATTTGTAACTCATATTAAGGGTTTAATGGGTTAAATTTTACCCCAATTTAGCTATCTAGTTGTGTTATACCCAAGGCACTAAGAGGAAAAGGGGTTCCATTCTATTCGAGTGCATTTTGTTCCATAGATGAGTGGAGTAGTTGAGAATGGATAGAGAGAGAGCAAACAAAGAGGGTTTGTACATTGTAGTAGTTCAAGGGCCATAGGTCTCACTCCTTTTTACTTGCATCCTTTTCCATTCAGAGAAAGAGAAAGTAGAGCAGACTCACTTTCCACCTAGGTTTTCTCCTGGAAGGGTTTCCCAGATATTTTATTGTGTTCATTGTGGTTTGTGAATTTTATTTCTCTGTTCTCTATGTTCTATATTTTATCTGTTGCATGCATAAGCATAACACAATAATTTACAAATCTAGAAATCAAAGTTAACCCTCATAGTGTAAGTTTTTGATTTTCAACTATATTTTATTAGATTTGTTGTGACGAATTGTCCAGTGGAAAATCCACGACAATTTATGGCTCACTTGTTTCAAGGGGAATCCCCTCTTATGGGCTTTTTGTTCATTTTTTTCATTATACAAGTAGCGTGACCACTTTTATTTTATTGTTGTATTACATTTGTTGAGATTTTGTGTATTTGGGGTAGCATCAGTTGTGCTCTAGCTCCCAAATATTTTTGGAGGGACTAGAGTACACTTGATCTACAAGACCCAAAAATGGATTTGGGAAATTTCATCTGGTTTAGGAGATATTAAATTTATTAATTATTTTAAGTATATTTCCTAAGTTAAAACTTAGGGAACTTAAATAATTAAAGTGACTTTAATTAAACATATGATGAAATTGTCTTAAGTCACACGGATCAAGCTTTCTTTTAATCCTAGCCATTGATTCAAGATATGATCATGGCCGTTGGTTTCCCAACGAGAAAAGTATAAAGGAAAGGCTTGGAGTCATTTGCGAAGACACACAGAGGCTTGAGGGGTCCTGACCCAGGTTCGAAGGTTAAGGTTTGCCAAAAAACCCCTATACTACTGGCCCTTTCGGCAGTGACTCGCTTGCGCAGGCCAAAGTCTCACCCGAAGTAGTATGGGAGGGTGTCGGAACCAGGTTTCCGCACCCTGAGAGAGAATAGGTAAGTCTCAGGTAGATCTATGTTTGCAACCCTTCAGGCTTACACGGATCAGATCTATTCATAGGTTCATTCACAGTATAATTTGCAAGTAATCACACAAAGGTATTACCAGACACAGATCTATTCAATAGCTTCGCATCCACGTGCATAGCATCAATTACGATAACAGAGTATTATAATCGCAGCCCATAATAGATCATAGATTACTTATATCAGAAACCTAAATACTTTCGCAGCTTAAGAAATAACACAGATACTTTTGTAGCTCAACCCAATACACAGATGCATACACAGCTTAAGTAGATATCATAGATTCACATCAACATCCAATATAACAAATCCAGATATCACACAGATTCTTCAACAGTACTTTCGCATTAATTTAATAGTCAGATCTACTTACAACCAAAACCAGCTCGCGCACATAGCCTAGCAGGGTCCGCACACAATAGGACTGAGGATCTCCACACACATAGCTAGCAGGAATCCTTACCCAAACAACCCTAGACAGATCTAAAAATTTACACATAGCATCAATCTTAATTCTTCCCCCTCTCTAGACTCAAAATGATCATCTATTTATATCTAATTATCCTATGTTTTCTTGTGGTCCGCAAACCGACTCTAGGTGTACCCTTGACCCATTACAATGTGTTCGGGGCTTTGATCCACCCTAAAACCCCTGCACTAGACTAATTAATGCCAAAAATATACAAAATTATACCAAATTCGCAGCTTTAGGTGACCATGTTCCAACAATCCCCCCAACACAATCTTGTGACTCATCCCGATTCACGATGGTCATGGGTTCTCCATCTTCGCCTGAAGTTTCTTGACTGCATCGATCAGTGGGGGTAGCACTCCTTCGCTCTTCGCAGTAGTAGTCTGAGCGATTTCTACCAACTTTTGTGAAGTTGGTCCCTCTGTAGCAGCAGCGCTGCTTTCCAATGTCTGGTCCAGCTGCTTTACGACGACATCAACCTCCTAGGACAGCTTGAGGGCCTCATCCGCCCATGGCTTGAGGTAATCACTCAATGTCTACTTCCGCTATCAAAGGGCCTCCATGTCATCTTTGAGGGCCTAGCTGGTGCGTAGGCGAGCCAATCACTGAGCCGGGACCAAAGTAGTCAGTGTTGCTTCTATCTGGTCAATCTCTTCTTCTTTCTAGCACAGAGCTTGGTTGATTTCGCGGAGGAGAGGATCACGCTGCACCTTGGTCCATAGTTCCATCGTTGTCTCCAATAATGCTGCACCTTGAGAAATTTGTGCTCTAATCATGTTTGTAGCCTCGATAACCAGCGTAGCTAATTGGGCCCTTATCTCTGGAGGCATCTCTAGTTGAAACTTGGTCTACAAGTCTGCGATCTGCTGTTCCATCTGCGTTTTGACCATTTGAATCTCCATCCTGGAGGCCTTTAATGCTGTGATCAACCCCTCAATCTTGGCCTAGGGGGTGGTCGTGGCCAAGATTTCTTCTGTAACATCCACGCAGAGTCTACTAATTAAGTGTTCCGGCTCTGTTTGTTGTGCGGTGGCGAGGGTACAGGCAGCCTGTACCTAGGAAACTTCAGTGTTCTTTTGCTCGATTGTTTGCTTAACTACACTAAGCTGCTAGTGCACCTGATGGTCCCAGTGTTGAATTTCTGCAAACAAGGAGGTGTGGAGACCCTGCAATGCTTCATGGGGCAACCTGGATAGATCCAGTTGTACCTCTGCACATGCCTGGACCTGCGCTCCTAAGTCTAGTGGACTTATCATGAGGCCTATGCCTAGCAAGGAACAAAGGCGGCTTTCTGTTGTAGTAAGTGTTGCGCTGCTAGTTGTCATTGGTACTTGAACCATACTGGTTTGCAGCGTGTCTGTCTTCAGCTGCAGAGCTCGGAGCTTGGCCTGGAGCACATCGACCGCGGCTTTCTTCTGCTCTTCCAGATCAAGCCATTTGTCTTCTGCGGCCAAAGTGACCACGTCCAAAATTTGCTCGAGGTCCCCTTCAGTCAGTGTAACTGTTTTGTCACGTTCTGTTCGTTGGGAGCGTTGCTTCTTCCGTGTCCTTTTAGCCAGTTCACCAGTGTGCTTTGTTCCTCGAGGGGAGTCAGCACCTCCCGCCCCTTGTCCTTCTGTACTCAAATTCTACTCTGAATCCTTCTGCGAGGTTGCATCCGCACCCTTTCCCATACAACCCGGATGCGAACCCTTCTGTGATGCGGTCCCTGCGCCTTGTCCTGTGCTTGCGCCTTGTACTTCGGTTTCCTTGGCGGCGACCTGTGGGTTGATCTTCGTGGTGCTCATTCCCTCAACGCCCTTTGCACCTGTTTTGAAGCCAAGCTTCCATTGTGGAGGCCATTTCTCAATTAGCCAGTCAATCTCTTCATCTGCAACCATATAGGGAAGTGGAACCCATGTCGGATCCTTGCAGCTTGTCATTTTGACGTTATGCATAGTCACCTGGAACATGACTATGCTTTTATACTTATCATAGATGGTGGGTGACAGACGTGGCTAGGATTTGATAGCTGCTACGAGCCCACTCTGAAACAACACCCAGAAGACTTGATTGTCCTCGATACGCTGCGCCTCCTTAGAGTCCCACAAATTTGCATAAGGCACCCCTTCACACATGTCTGAGGTGAGCTCAGGGAGGACTGATTCCTCAGGTGCTTTCCAGGTGACCAACACAATGAGAAGCAGCAACCAACAATAACAAAAGGCTCATCCTTGGTCCTGGGATTCTCAGACATTGGCCAAAAACTCGTCGCACAAGTGTTGGGACCAATTGAAGCAGACCCATTTCCCGCATTGGCCTGCTAACTGAAAGACATATGCAAGGATAGTGGTGACTTGGAATTTTCGGATCATCTTACATGCCAACAACATGGTACCCAACTACATACCAAGGTCATTGATGGATTTGACTATGAAGCCTCGAGTGTTCCGCTCCACATGGTAGGTTTTGTGCACATATTTAATAGTCTCCCCCTCATACTTCTTGCCAACACGCTCCAGAGGGTTTGGTCCTTTCATGGGAATACTAGTAATTCGATGAATGAGTGCCCCATCAATGGCGATTCGATCCTGGATCCACAGGAAACCCTCATGAACCAAGGTGAGCAACTGTCGTGCCAGATGGTCTGTGATATTGTAGTGGCCGAAGTGCAACATCCGTAGTAGGTTCAAGAGCCGGACCCAGCCAATCCACGTACCCAGCGCATGGGGACAATCTTTATCCCGTCATCCTCAATTATTTCCAGATAGAGCTCGAGCACTAACTCGGGGAAGGCCTCCAGATTGGCCAAGTCATGATCATCGAATTTCACCTCATGAAGCTTGCCGAAAGGTTCGCCAATGACGGGGACCTCTCCCGAGGTCAGTGGCATCTGCAGGTAGGTGCGCAGGCCATCAAGATTCTTTGGCATGCGTGTGGAGGACCTGTGGGGCCGAATAAAGGGTGGCAACCAATTAATTGGTTGGGCTACCTGGGCATTTTCCTGAGCAGATAAAGGTCACCTTGCTGGCTTAGGTGAGCCTGCCGAGGCTACCCCTCGCGGAGATTTCACATTACGAGGAGAAGTGCAGGGCTTCACCACAACCCATTTTGTAGGTTTCCTCGACCCTTGCGCTTTTTCTTTTCCCTTCTTCTTTTCTTGAGTTGGCGTGGATATGACTTCTTTAGCTTCCAATTCAACTTACACTACGTCCTCGACCTCTTGCTCTGTCGAGACTACTGTCTGTGAAAACTCAGCAGGGTTGGTGGCCGTCATTCTGGCACAGAAAATGAACCCCAACCCTCGGTGTCTACTGTCAGAGGGTGTAGGATGCTCAGCCATGAACAAAGTGCAGTAGGCACAAAATTTCTCAAGGCACGAACTCGCAAAGCACACACAAGACAAGAGATATAGAACCCTCTTCCGACCTAGCCTTCTTCTTTTATAACCGCAGAGATCAACTAACGGTCGGGTGAACCTTATTCGAAACTTACCATTAGGTAAACGGTAAAAAATCTCCCGAAATTGCTTCATTAAACGCCGCTCGCCCGCTCCTTTCAACGGTAAATTTTTCTTTTTACCTGATTTTACTGTTCCAACGACTAGTTTTCGCACCTCTTGTGCGCCCAACACACACCTATGCTCCCAACACACCTACGGCGCCCTAAACATATACCTATGCCTCCTGCGCACCCCTCTAGGCTTCCAAATCTATGGCCGCTTCCTGCACGTACCCTGGTCCTTTCTGTACCTATCTTCCTTGGTGGGTGTACCCCTCCGTATACAGCTACTCCGACCATATAGTCATTTGATCCGATACAGTTTAATCCGACTGCCATTAACATAGCCTAGTAACATATCGCTGTGTAGGGTAGCTAACCGAACTGCTCCACCATCCATGATTTCCTTAACTGTATAGGGACCTAACCAGTGTTGTTGGAACTTTCCTGGGTGTTTCACAAACTGGCTATCATATAACAGGACCAATTCTCCCTCTGCGAATGTCTTTTGTCGAATATGGTGATCATGCCATGCCTTATCCCGAGCCTTTTGGACCCGATGATGTAAATCAACAATGAAACGATCTTCCCCTAAAGCCACAAGCTGTGCTAAATGCTCCTCCATGATTGCAGGCTCTGCCATATTCGTAAATGTTGTGATGCGCAGACTAGGCACAATATACTCCATCGGCATAATGGCCTCCTTTCCATAGACCATCCTAAATGGTGTTTTCCATGTCAACTTCTTACAGGTGGTTCGATAAGCCCAAATAATAGACAAGATGTGCACATCCCAGTCGCTACGATATGCGTTGCATACCTTTGTCAGTTCCTGCTCCAAGATTTTATTAAAAGCGTCTACTGCTCCATTTTCCTGTGGGTGATACAGAGTGCTTTTCACATGATGGATCTGGAATTCTTCAGTCAAGGCCTGAATCATTTCATTAACAAAGTGCGTACCCTTATCGCTCATTAGGATCTTTGGATAGCCAAACCTAGTCAAGATTTGCTCAAAAATTAAGTGCGCAGCTGTATTAGCAGTGAAATCTTTCACCGCTTGTGCTTTAGCCCATTGAGTTACATAAGAAATGGTGGTTATAATGTAGCGTGCATTTGTATTCTTTCCTGGCAAGTTGATAGGCCCTAAAAAATCGATGGCCCACTTGTCAAATGCTTGCGGGGCTACTTGCAATTGTAAGGTCATGTAATCTCTGCATGATGGCCTGCCTGTTCGTTGGCACGTATCACAACCTTTGCAATAGTCGTGGGAGTCATTATGCAGAGTAGGCCACCATAACCCAGCTCTCAAGATCTTTTACATTTTTTCTTTCCTTCCGTAGTGACCTCCTGCTACACTCTCGTGAGCTTAAGCTAAAATAGCATGCCTTTCATGCTCCAAAACATACCTTCGTAGCACCTCATCAGCTCCTAGTTTATACAGATGGCCTACGATAATGGTAAAATCTGCAACACGGGTTACCATCTCTTTCTTCTATTGTACCGAGTACTCCGTAAGGGCCATCCTCATATTCAGGAACTGAATGATATCAGCAAAGTGTGCATCAACTAACTTAATAGCGAAAAACTGCACATCAGGCAATCATTCTTCTAAGTTGGTCGGTTCTTCGCCATTCTCGATTCAGGACAAGTGGTCTGACCCAGAATTCAACTTCCCCGGCTTGACAATGATCTTGAAGTCATGCTCCTGAAACAACAATAGCCATCAGTAGATTTTCTCCCCCAACACAAGCTTATTCACCAGGTACTTCAAAGTTGAGTGATCTATAAACATTTTGAAGTGCCCTCCTAACAGATAGTGCCGATACTTTTGCAAGGCATAGACTATGGTCAGTCCCTCCTGCTCTATATTGGAGTAGTTGCGCTCCGCACCAGAAAGTTTCCTACTCGTGAATGCAATAGGATGGTCAATGTCTCCTTCTCCAGGCTACGCAAGGACTACTCCTAGGGAAATTCCTGATGCATCGATGTGAACATGAAATACCTTCGCCAAATCAGGAAAGATGAGAATAGGTGCAGAGACCATCTTCTCCTTGAGTATTTAAAATCTCTTCTGACACTTGTCATCCCAAAAGAACGAAACATCCTTCTTGGGCAATTTTTCCATAGGTGCCGTAATCATTGCATACCCTTGAATGAATTTCCTGTAGTAGCCTTTGTGTCCAAAGATTGAGCGCAGCTATTTCTCAGTTGTCAATACTTCCAAGTTTATGATAACTACGACTTTGGCAGGATACACCATCAGTCCTTGTAAACAAACTATGTGGCCAAGTAAGATTTCGAAGGGTACGCAGAATATGCACTTTTTGATATTCGGGGAAATCTGGTGCTTTTGATAGGCATCCAACATCATGCGCAGGTTCGAGACATGCTTCTTCAACAACCTGAAGATAATCCAGTCATCAAGATAAACCTCCAAAAACTTATGGATGAACTCTTTGAACACTGTGACCACCACCCGTGAAAAGATGGCCAGTGCATTCTTGATCCTAATGGCATGATAGTATACTGAAAAGATCCCCACTCTATGGTGAACGTGGTTTTGTTGCAATCTTCAGGTGCGATTCTGATTTGATGATACCCTGAGAACCCATCCGTGAAGGAATATGCTTCCTGCCCCCCCACACTATCTAGAATTTCATCTGAGAATGGCGTTAGGAAGGGATCATGCACGTAGGCATCATTCAGTTTGTGCATGTCAACATAGATCCGAATTTATCCCTTAGTCTTTTTCTCCTGAACCACCATCGGACTTACCCAGTCTGACTGTTCGACGAGTTCGATGATACCGACAATGAGCATTTTGTCGAGTTCTTCCTTGACCTTTTGTTTATACTTGGGATTCAACTGATAAGGTCGTTACTTCATAGGGCGCGTATCTGGTTTTAGAGTGATATGGATAACTCCTAGGTCCCCTGTGATCCCCTTAAGCTCCGAAAACTTTGTTGGGAATAAGTCCTGATATTCTGTAAGTAGCTCTACAACTTTGCCTACTGTATCCTCATCCCAGTAGTCCCTGATCTTAGCCAACTTGGGTTGCTCCTCCGTACCAATGTTGACCTCTCGTAGCTTGAGAGGCTTAGTAATATCGACAATTTGCAATGAAGGTCCAGGAACTGTGCGTTTTCCCTCTGATTTCGGGATAAAGACATTTTGTGGGTCTTCCTCATATGCTTCCATTGCTAAGCTGCGACAGTTGACAATATCCTGCATCTGCATTTCCCATGTTGGCACCCCAGGTGCTGCATATGGGCATGATTCATCAAATACTAAGGTATCAATATCCTGCAGAGCTGCGTCAAGTGCCTTTGTTCCACCTACTAACCCAAATGTCCTTATAAACTCATCCTTTAGCATTTCCCATTGGTGGGTGCGCTGATGTGGCTCCGCATATAAATACCATGCGGTGGGAATTGGTCCCAAGGAATGAATAAACAAATGAACCCATTCTCCCATAGTCTGGTCACATGATTTCTCCATCCAAGCAAACAAGTGCTCGCGCAGGTCTCCTGGGCCAAGGAATGTTTTTACGCGCAAGTGAACTGGAGGTTCAAATTGCAAGATCATCATATCTCGGCACTCTTCCCAATCTTGGAACGCCCCCTTATGTGTGTCCCACCACCTCGCAAGTGTTGCACGCATGGCAAGATTAAGGGCCCATAACCTTCGTTCTCTTGGAACCTCAGCTTCAAATGCTCGCAAAAACTCCTTAATACTACTAGAACCATCAAAGTAGGGAAATTATCTGACCTCTGAGGAGATGCATCAGAAGTTCTTTATGATCTTAAGACATCGCAGTGCAGATACATCATGTAACCGATTCTGCCAGTTTTCTATTTCTCCATCTGAATCAGAGAAACGTTCGCTATATTTTTCCCTGCAACGTACACCATCGGCCGTAGGATTGATAGAGGTGATCCACAACCTCTTCTTCGTGCACTGGCTCCGTATACCATTCTCCTTCTGCAAGATCTAACGGTACTATCACCCGCATACCTTCATTTTCAAACACCATGCTTCTTTTCTTTAGGTTGATGATACCTCCCATATCTATGACCCAGTCCAATCCTAGGAGCGTGGGATAGGGATCCACATCATCTACAATCTGAATTACCTCAAAGTCGGCTTAGACCTTAACTCCTGCGATATCCACCACGATCTTTGACAGCCTCCCCAACAGTATGATCTTCTGCTGATTGGCCATGCGTAGCTGGATAGTGGATCATTCTAACTTAGGTTCTCCCATTTGCTACCAAGTTTGATTGGGCAATACGTTCGCATCTATTCCCAGGTCCAGAATAACTTGATCCATTTCATAATCACCAATCTGTGTTGTTAGCCACATTTCCCTACCAGTGTGTTTCTTATACTTGTATATATTGTGCACGTCCTTTACTTCCAGGGGTGGGTTGGCTCTCTCTGCGTAGTTGTCTATTAATGCTTGAAGATTTTGTATGACCATTTGGTTGCGCATCAGCTTCATACATGCCTGCAAAAATGGTTTGACCTTATCATCTGCTTCGAGGTTTTCGGGGGCCTGAGAAGTAGACGCCTCAACCTTAGAAAAGTCATTGCGAGCTGCAACAAAGGTTTCCTTTTCCTTCTATAGGTACAATCCTTCTTGTTTCATAGCTTCTTTTTGGATAAGAGGTTCAGTCGCAACTTTCTCCTCATCTCCCCTAGTGGCCATATGACTGTGTGTTATGACATTAATGCTTGGCCCTTCATCTCGGGGTTCTGCCTTAACCATTTGCACATTCTGCGTAGGTGTCTGGTGTTTCTCCCACATTATTTCTATCAAATTGGGCAGTCTTCAATTGCATGGTCCAGTTTTCTATAGTACCGGCAGGATTACCTCACAGGGTTTGGTCAGTCCCTCACAAAGTGCCCTACTTCTCCACAGTTATACAGATCAGTTGTCCTCTACCCGACTTGCGCTTCCACCTCTTCCTCCCCCCTTGTCCCTGGCTGGAGAGCCTCCCAAGCCTGAGGGAGATCATGGTGAAGATGGGTCAGCCTGTACTCTGTATAGATTTCCTCGATCTATCATCAAATAATAGGTTCAGCAGTTATGTTCATCATGTCCTACTGATCGGTAAAATCAACACCATTGTTTTTTTAGCTCTAGAACATAAGCGGCCAGTTGGGGGTAGTGGTTGGTATCATGCAGTCCTGCTATAGGACATTTAGTGAACCATAAGGTCAGACTACTCGGTCTCGTACTTTCCCTAGGACGCAGTGGGCTGGGCCCTCCGGCCTACATGTAATCTGCCAGTAGAGGGCACTGATCCTTAGTGTGCCCAAACATCCTACATATTATACACCATATGTCTAGGCGGGCTTCTTTCCCTCGGTCCTTTCGCAGGTTCTGGATTTCCATGTGCATTTCCTCCATATGTCCTTGGATTTTTTGTACGCATAACTGGCTATCATCTCTTGGCGCAGCTTCTAACTTCATAGCAATCTCCAAAGTTTTTTCCCGCAATTCAATGGCTTGATGTCCCATAGGTACACGCAAGTGAGGTAATAACATAGCGATGAACCATTCCATGTGTTGCACTTCATCATACTGAAATCCTCTTTCTCTGATCACCTTTTTTAGTCATTGGTCAACCTTCCATACAAACTCAGATGGCCCTTTTTTGAAATCTTTTAGGTCATTCACTATCTGAGAGTAGGACTTAGGCTTCCGAAACTATTGTTTTAAGGCATATTTAACCTCTTAAATGGTCACATTTTCATGCTGAGCCACATATCCCATATACCAGTCTAGGGCCCTTCCTTCAAAGGCGAGCGACAACTTTGCTCTCTTTATAGCATCAGTAACCACGTTCTGTGTACCGACTCTGCCACAAACCAAAATCTATATGTATCCTCATCTCCTACACCTTTGAGGGTAGGTAGCTTCAAGTGCATGGCCATATCATCCTCTGGGGGTGGCGGAGGTGTGGGAGAGTTCTTTCCCTTGTGCTGGCTTGAAGGTGGTGTAACTGGGGGACTTTGTGCAACCCCCTCTCTTAATAGACTATAGACGGATCTATCTCCTTCTTGATTAGTTCGGTAGTATTTACCACTTCGTGTTGTACCTCCATGCAGATCAGAGGTCATTCACTCAGTGTGGCTGCACATAATACCCTTTTCGCACAATAATATTTTGATCAAGAAAGGCAATGTTCTTGAAAACTTACATCAGAAACCCTTGAAGAACCTCCGTTCTGCTTTAGAATAAGATATGAACTGATCGACTGCGAATTCTGTCATAAAACCTCCCAGCATACTATCCACCCAGTGATCTACGGTTCGGGTGATTGTATTATTGGTCCTCTCCAACTGCTAGATCAACTCTGAAGTCCACTGCGTGACCCGCTCGTCCTTCCAACGTGTCTAGAAATGTACGAGCCTTGCTAACCACTCCTGAAGTTTGTGCACAAAGGTTACAAAGAAAATTTCGTAGACTTCAGTAAATATATTCTTGTTCTTCCATGTTTCCGTCATCAACTTCGTGCTGTGATTCTCTTTTACCACAAATTCTTAGAATTACTTTTCAAACAACTCTTCAATTTCTTTCTTCTCAGGTCTCCAATGTTCCCTTAGCATTACCTGATCTCTCTCTCAAAATTCTCCCGGTCTCGGCAACAGAACCATTTTTTGTCTTGAGGGGTCCTAACCTAGGTTCAGAGGTTAATTTTTTCCAACAAACCCCTATACTACTAGCCCTTTCGGCAGTGACCTGCTTACGCAGGCCAAAGTCTCACCTGAAGTAGTATGGGAGGGTGTTGGAACTAGGTTTCCACACCCTGAGAGAGAGTAGGTAAGTCTCAGGCAGATCTATGTTCACAACCCTTCAGGCTTACATGGATCAGATCTATTCGCAAGTTCATTCACAGTATAATTCGCAAGTAATCACACAAAGCTATTACCATACACAGATCTATTCAAGAGCTTTGCATCCACATGCGTATCATCAATTACCATAACAGAGTATTGTAATCTTAGCCCATAACATATCATAGATTACTTATACCAGAAACCTAAATACTTTCGCAGCTTAAGCAATAACACAGATACTTTCGCAGCTCAACCCAGTAACACAGATGCATACACAACTTAAGCAGATACCATAGATTCGCATGCACATCCAATATAACAAACCCAGATATCACACAGATTCTTCAACAGTACTTTCACATTCATTTAACATTCAGATCTACTTACAAACAAAACCAACCTGTGCACATAGCCTAACAGGGTCCGCACACAGCCTAGCAACGTCTGCACACAGCAGGACTTAGGATCTCCGTGCACACAGCCAGCAGGAGTCCTTACCCCAAAAACCCTAGACATATCTAAAAAATTTCATGTAGCATCAATCTTAATTCTCCCCCCTCTCTAGACTCAAAATGATCATCTATTTATATCTAATTAGCCTATGCTTTCCTGTGGTCCGCAAACAGTGCAGACTCTAGGTCTACCCTTCATCCATTACAATGCGTTCGGGGCTTTGACCCAACCCAAAACCCCTGTGATAGACTAATTAATGCCAAAAATGTACAAAATTATACCAAATTCACAGCTTTAGGGGACCCTGTTCCAACATACAAGTAGCGTGACCACTTTTATTTTATTGTTGTATTATAATTATTGAGATTTTGTGTATTTGGGGTAGCATCAGTTGTGCTCTAGCTCCCAAATTTTGGGGACAGACTAGAGTACACCTGATCTACAATACCCAGAAATGGATTTGGGAAATTTCATTTGGTTTAGGAGATATTAAATTAATTAATTATTTTAAGTGTATTTCCTAAGTTAAAACTTAGGGAGCTTAAATAATTAAAGTGAATTTAATTAAGCATGTGATGAAATTGTCTTAAGTCACACAAATCAAGCTTTCTTTTAATCTTAGCCATTGATTCAAGATTTGATCATGGTTGTTGATTTGTCAACCAGAAAAGTATAAAGGAAAGGCTTGGGGTCATTTGTAAAGACACACAGAGGTAGAGCACTAAAGCTAAGTTGAGATTCTAGGACAGGGTTTGCTAAGAATACTCAGAATTGTTTCAGTTGTAGAGAGGGGAATTTAGGCCAAGGGGATGATCTGATCTCGGGATCTAGAATATAGAAGTGATAGAGATCAGCTCAAGGAAAACACAGAGGAAGGCAGCAGCAACAGCAGCAAGGACAACATAGTCCCTCCAAGGACAACGTGATTTTCATCAGGAAACCCTCATGGGTTACGCAGAGACCCTTCAGGGGTAGCGTAGTGACTGTGTCACCCAGCCTGGGGTAATGAAGTCCCTTCCAGAGCAGTGCTGATGGTTTGGAGGACTTCAAAGTCTGACATAGAGCCTTTCAAGGGCTTCAGAGGCTGACAAAGAGCCTTTTAGGGGTAGCACTGGGGTTTCTAGGCCCTAATCTTGGTTGAGTTCTATAAATCCCATTTGAGGGTGTGGATTAGTCATTATTTTTTCCCTAGATCAGCCAGTGAGTTGTAGATCTAGTATTTTCTCTGTCGGGTTATCCAAATCTGGAACCCAGATTTCTGTATTCAGAAATATTCTTAATAATAGAACCCTCCAGCTGCCAGAGACCAGTTTTGCCGCATTGGGTTTTTCCGAGGACTATTTGTCCATAAATAACTATCATTTTGTTAATGTGTGCATGTGCTTATTCTAGATCTGAATTGGTAGAGACCTGTTATGTGTTTTGCTTCAATGTTAACTTGAATTTATTCAATTAATAACTTATCTAAGTAGGAGGAGCTTAACTGGATTAATAGTAATAATTTTTGCATAAGATAAAAGATTCGGAAATTTCTACATGGTATCAGAGCAATTGTAGATCTAGGAGGGACACCATTTGAAGAGACTGAAGGTTCTAGCTGCAGAAAGTAGCTAGAAAAGTAGCAGAAACACAAATCTGAAGGGACAACGCAGTTTTCAGGAGCATATTCACGCAGAGGGAAGGGTGACGATGTCCAACGTTGTGACCTAGCAAGCCCACGTAATTGTTGCACAGAGGCAGCTCAGAAATAGTGTTGGTTTGGTCTGAAGCAAGCCAGTGTGATTCAGATCTGAATCTGTCAGATCCAGAAAAGACTGCAGAAAAGCTGCAAAAATTCAAAAGAGCTGGTGGGGTTAAAATTCTGAAGTTTTCATATTTTTAGCCTTAGCGCAAGTAACAAATATTGGGAGGAGATCAGCTTCTCGAGAATTTTTTTGCTAAAGGAAACTTAGAGTTTGATCAGAGGATCAAAGAAGAAACTGAATCATAGTTGATTTGGTAGATTTCCAGTAAGGGAAATCAAGTGTCAGAGGGAGCAGAAGTCACCTGTTTCACTAAGGGCCTTAGATCCATTTCTCTAGCAAAGAGAAAAGGAAGTTTTGACACATTCTGAGCAGATGGATCCTCATGGATTGTGTGATCAGGATAGGCTAGATGGCCTCTCAAACTTTTCGGTTTGGAAGGCAAGGATCATGATTTTCCTTGAGGCGTACAATCTAAGAGACCATGTAGAGCAGACTCTGGCCACACTGACAAATGCGGATCTCCTACGGAAGCATAAGGAAGTTGTTGGGCATGAAAAGTGACTGATAATGGATGGTATCATGGACCATATTTTACCACATGTAACTGAGAATAAGACAACTAATGAGATGTGGAAGGCCTTGACTGCCTTCAATGCAGTCATGCATGAGTGGGAAAATGTTGTCCAAAGTATCTTGTGCGGAGCAGACCTCCCAGATTGGCACAGCTTGTGGTCAATTCTGCGTCAAGAAGAACTCCGCAGGTTCACCAAGAGGCAACACAACCTAGGTTTGAGAAAAGTGAAGAAGGAAGATGAGGAAGATGCACCCTTGGCATCGAAGAAGCAACCAAAGAAGAAGAAGGATATTTCAAAGATCAAGTGCTTCCAGTGTGGTGAAATGAGACATTTTTCCAGCGATTGTCCTCAGAAGAAAGAGGACAAGGAAGCATCCTCTTCCAAGGCAGCTGTGGCGGATGATGGGTCAGAATATGATGCAGCCATGAGTGCTCATGAACCACAGAGGCGGAGTGACATGGACATGTAGAGGAGCTAAAAGGAAGAGAGCGAGATCCTTGAGAAGCTCATCTCTTGGATCACAAGCGAGCTACGGCAGCCTTAAGATAGTAGTGGGACAAGTGGAGCAGCGGGTGCATAGATCACATATGAAGTATAAGCAGAGGCAGATCAGAAGACTGGAAGAGGCAGCGCAAAGAAAAGCAGCAACAACGTAGAAGCAGTACCAGTGAAAAGGCTCATGTGACTTCAGCAGTGCAAAGCAATGTTTCTTATGCAGTGCAGAGCCGTAGCAACATAGAAAGATTTAAAGGGACAACATAGTGCAGCAAGGGGTTGATGTGACTTCAGTAGTGCAGAGGGAGTTTGACTATGCAGGCATAGTTGTAGTTGTGCATCCTTCTTTAGATGCCAGCAGAGATCTGTAGCCTATGGAGCTTCAGTGATGAGGATGCAGCCCATCAGACTTGTTTGTCAAAGATTGAGCAGGAGATTCAGTTGTTTCTCTCAACAACTGAAGTTGCAGTGTAGCAGATCAGAAGTGGCAATGCTATGAGCAGCACAGATGCAACATATTGAGAGGGAGCTACAGTAAAGAGGTTGTAGTGGCAATGGAAAAGTCATGGGTAGTAGTACAGAATGGAAGCAACAGTGCAAAGTTGAGTGGCAGTAGGCCAAGCTTCAACAACACAGAACCAATACTCAAAGTCATGTAATGCATAGTGTGATGTATTGCTAGAGAACACCCCTGATGCTAAGAGGGAGTGTTGAGATTTTGTGTATTTGGAGTAGCATTAGTTGTGCTCTAGCTCCCAAATTTTAGGGAGGGACTAGAGTACACCTGATTTACAAGACCCATAAATGGATTTGGGAAATTTCATCTGGTTTGAGATATATTAAATCAATTAATTATTTTAAGTATAATTCCTAAGTTAAAACTTAGGGAATTTAAATAATTAAAGTGAATTTAATTAAACATGTGATGAAATTGTCTTAAGTCACACGGATCAAGCTTTATTTTAATCTTAGTCATTGATTCAAGATTTGATCATGGCCATTGATTTGTCAACGAGAAAAGTATAAATGAAAGGCTTGGGGTCATTTGAAAATACACACAGAGGCAGAGCACTGAAGCTAAGCTAAGATTCTAGGGCAGGGTTTGCTAAGAATACACAGAAGTGTTTCAACTGTAGAGAGGGAAATTTAGGCCAAGGGGATGATCTGATCCCGGGGTCTAGAATACACAAGAGGCATAGATCAGCTCAAGGACAGCGGAGAGGAATGCAATAGCAACAACAGCAAGGACAGCTCAATCCCTCCAAGGACACCGTGATTTTCAGTAGCAAACCCTCAGGGGTTAGGTAGAGACCCTTCAGGGGCAGCGTAGTGACTACGTCACCCAGTCTGGGGTAATGCAGTCCCTTCCAGAGACGAGCTAAGGATTTGGAGGACTTTAGAGGCTAACGCACAGCCTTTCAAGGGCAGCGCTGGGGTTTCTAGGCCCTAATCTTGGCTGAGTTCTGTAAATCCCATTTGAGGGTATGGATCAGTCATTATTTTGGCCCTAGATCAGCTAGTGAGTTGTAGATCTAGTATTTTCTCTGTCGGGTTGTCCAGATCTGGAACCCAGATTTGTGTATTCAGAAATATTCTTAATAATAGAACCCTCCAGTAGCCAGAGACCGGTTTTCCCACATTGATTTTTTTCGGGGAATACTTGTCTAGAAATAACTGTGTCACTTTGTCAATGTGTGCATGTGCTTATTCTAGATTTGAATTGGTAGAGATCTGTTATGTGTTTTGCTTCGATGTTAACTTGAATTTATTGAGTTAATAACTTATCTAAGTAGGAGGAGCTTAACCGAATTAACAATAATAATTTCTGCATAAGATATAAGATTCAAAAATTTCTACAACATTATTTAGTTATAATTTTATTTTTCTTAAAATAGATCTAAGGCATGATATGAGATATTACTATTTTTGAAGTTTAGCATCACTCTATATAAAGAGACACACTTTCTCATTTTCACTCATGGTTGGATTTTTGGGAGCTTTTTCTCATTGTAGCTTAATTGATATATCTTTCTTAGAGAATTTATAGTGTAAACGGTTTCTTTCTATGTGGTTGAATGTTCTCAACTCTTGAAGCTTCTATTTCTTGGTTTTATTTTGGTGCTTGAGCATCAATGTTCAAGTCTTCTAAAACGCTTTCAATATTAATCTATTGAAGGATAACTTTATCATGTGGAAGGAAGAAGTTTTTGGATTTGTCTTCACTTCTATTTTTGTTGATTTGGTGATTATTTTCTATCTTGTTTTGTCTTCCCTAATGGTTCCTTAGTTTTTTTAATTTTTTTTAAATTTGGTAAATTAGGCTAATCTATATTATTTCGAAAATGGAAACAGTACATATGCTACAGGTTGGGTTGGTAAGTTGTGCTTAACCAATCCCAGTCTTTGTTGCGCGGTTTCGGGGTTGCCTCCGTGGAGGAAAGCAGCTCAGAAAATACTTGAAATAGGAAATTACAAAATGCACAAAAGCGTTGGTGTAACCAGAAATTACAAAATATGCAGAAGCATAAGTATAACTTGAAATTCCGTGGTGATAGAAAACATGACAGAAAACAAGGAAGAATTGAGCAACTTCACAGTCTAATGGTTCCATAGTTGAAGCATTAAGTAACTTAATTAAGTCATAGTTGATTTTGAATGGTGATGATTTTCTTCAATTGAAGCTCCCACAGACCTTGGAATCTCATTATTGATCTTGATTGGGGAGGGATTATCCTTCTCTTAGTTCTAGTGCCATCCCTAATCCTTGAAGAAATAGGCCAACTTATTGGAGTGTTTCTTCTTGACCTCATTTCCATTAATTCATCTCGACTCCATTGCCCTAGTTGGATTTAACATTGATCTCTATTCCCTCCCATCACTTAGTCTAAAATCCCATTTTACTAAGGCTACTCCCAACTTCACATTGTGCTTCATTGCTTGGTTTCAATAATCCTAATTGGAATAGCCCCTTGTTTCATAGGAGAGCTGAATTAAGGTGCAAATGATATGTTATTGAGGTAATAGCGGTGACTATCCTAGAGGTTACCCCTTGGATTATACATTGTAATTAGGATTTTGTCTTAAAATACAATTTGGTCGGTAACATGGTTCATGCATTTTCATCATGTCTATAAGGTGTCCCAACCATCTCATGCATTCGATGGTTCCACTGTCTCACTTGAAAAATGCGTAGTGAACATTTTTCCAATCCTTGAGTGTCCATGTCATGACAAGAATCCATCCACACAACCTGTGATGTGTGTGTTGAATTTGGCAAGGCACTCTTGCCTATAGACTAAGGCTTTGTGCCCACAAGTCAGGGCACTTCTAATTAGCATACCATGAACCAAGGAATGACTATCATCTAAACCATTGTGCAGTTTCTCTACGAAACCTAAATGACAACCCTCATTTTGTTGCCATACTTAGGGAAATTGCTTTGCCAAGCACTTCGGCATGCCTTGCCATCATTTAAGATGTTAAAGGTATGCTCGCCCAACCTTGCAACTTTTTGTCACAAACAACCAAGCCCTTTGAGTGACCATCTCAATGGATGGGTGAAGAAGCCCATTGCTAGCTTCAAGGTAATGGCCTTACATCATCACTTACTTAAGCTTGTCTCCATCCTTGACAATGCCTCTAAGAACTTTGTTGTCCTCCAAAATTTGTTGCTTAGACTAATACTTCAATTTGTGGTCAACACTTCAAAATTCCATTGCCAAAATCACCCCGCCACTAATCCCTACTCAAATTTCCATTGACCAAAATTTCCTTTGTGCAAATTCTGCCAAACACTGCTTCCTAGATGCCCATGCTACTGTGCCTATCTACTACTTCTCTTGTAACTCAGTTGTCCAACATTTTTGTTGCTATAACTAAATCGTCTAGCATTGTTGTTGTTGCCTAATGCTATTGTTGCAACTAAACTATCCAACTTTGTTGTTGTTGCTACAACTAAATTGTAGATTGTTATTACTGCTATTGCCACTCAATTGTCCAACAATGTTATTGTGGCCATAAATCAACTGTCGATGTTACACTTCTCTATCTTACCACTTCTTCAGTACTTTTGCTTATCTGCCATCTAGATCCTCTCAAGTCTTGAATTGATTGGGTAGCTAATCTAGCCATCACATCCAAACCATGAGAATGCACCTTTTCATGCCCAAATATGCCAATTCCATTTCCAGTATAATTCCATTGAACAAAGGAAGGGTCTCTACCTTTTTCACTGCTAAGTCACCTCTTGCAATCCAACAAAGTTTTCTAAGGCACCAACTTCAGGGGACTTTCAAGACCATTGTCCTACTTCTTGGATAGTGGACCGCTTAAAACGACCTCACTATGAAGAAGAGGATGGCCAACATGGATTGTTACCATTGGTAGTTTCATTTTACTAATAAAATAAACATCCTACTCTGTGCAACTCTTCCTTGAACTTTGACCTTTTTATTGGTGGCCTAGGTTCCTGTTAATTTTGGGCAACTAGGTCCAAACTCCATGTTGCACTGCTCATATGATGATGATTATATTTTTGTTGGATTCCACTTTTGGAGAGGTACAAGATTGATCTAAAGATCATCTTGTTTGGATGAGCAAATCTTATATTTTGATTTTATTTTCCACACATGTGCAAATTGATAAGGTTGACCGGATTTGTAATGTAGGCTCACAAGCCACAACAAATGTGTGTCACACCCTCATTGCTGGATATAAATAGGAGAGAGATGATGCTCATTTCATCATCATCTCAACACACTCTTATTGTGATCTGATTGGTTCGTACAACCTAGGAGAGGATTCCATCCCTCACATGTGTGAATTTGAACTTGAAGAAATCTGCGGATTGTTTTAGGGCTTTCTAGACAACGTTGACTTTGGGTCAACACTTGAGCTTTGACTTTGATTTCAACACATAAATTTCGATTTCTTGAGGCCGCATTGGATGACACAAAAATCGAGGTTGGACATTGACTTTAACTATTGACCGCTGATCGTAGCATTGACCTCTGCGTTGACCATTTGCTGTTGACCTGCGTTGACTTTTTGGAGTTGTCTTTGAGGGGTGTGTGTGACACCTGGAGAAAGGCTGATTTGGTTGTTGGAGAAGTTGGTTTGGCCAACTTAAGTCTTTTCTGGCTAGGGCATCCTGTTGACAGCTGTAACAAACATTTATCTCTATATTTGCTCGATAAGAAGAATTACAAATTCTGTTATATTATTTGGCTTGTCTTATGTTGATCTATTATTATGTTCTATCAACATTTTACTTTCAAGTTTATGTGATTGCTAAATCTGAATTGGGTCTTAAAGAAGATTGAAGTAAATTGCATTTAAGCATATAACATACCATGGTTATCTAAATTTAATAGCTCCACTGCTTGCTCCTAGGCAGCAAGCTGCCTTGTGGCATTATATAAATGATCGATGAGGTGTGGCATAACAAGCTTTGGTAGAGGATGGTGTGACTTGACAATGTGATGGATTGTGTGTGTTATTTATGGCAAGGCAACAATAAGTGCATTTAATTTATTCGAATTTATGAGGAACTAGTGACGTTGTTAATTTTGGACAACTAGGCCCAAACTCCATGTTGTGATGCTTAGATGAAGATACCAATATTTTTATTGGGATCCTCTTTCGGAGAGGTGCAAGATCGATCTAGAGATCATCTTGATCCGATGAGTAGAACATTTAATTTGAATTTATTCAAGATATGTGCAGGTCGGCCTTAAGGTTTTGTGCTCCAATAGTTGTGTCACACACCCTCACTGATCGATATATATTGGTCAACGTTGGAGGAAATTTTCACTCATCTCATCCTCACACATTTCTCTCTCCTCATCTGATTGGTTCAATGTCCTTGGTGGCTCTTCTCTCCACATGTGGGAAATTTCTAGCAGCAACGCATTTCTAGTTTCGGTCTAGGGTTTCTACAGCAAACTTTGACCAGCGTTGACTTTGGTCAACGTAAAGTCAAATCGACTTGAAACTCTCCCAAAATTTTGATTTTCCTAATCTGCATTTTCTGGCACTATTCTGGAGGCAAAACGTTGACTTTGAATTTTCAATGCTAACCTAGCTGCTACTGTTGTTTGTGTTGACCGTTGACTTTTTGGGTTGACTTTTGAGTTGACCATTTGGCTGTCCTAGAGGGTTGTGTGACATTGCTGATTGGCTGACCATATTGAGACTTTTCTGGTTCAAGCATCCTGTTGACCGCCGTAATGCACCAACACACTTATATATTTCTGGCTTGTCTTTTATCGATCTACTGGTATGTTATATCAGCATTTTACTTTATTGTTTATGTGATTGCTGTCTAATATTGAAGAGAAAGTAAAGTTACATCAAGCATGGAACATCTACATAAATTTACATGGTTTCAGAGCTGAGGTGAAGACAAAGCCCTAATTTTTAGCAATCACCGAAGAAGAGGATAGGTTCCTCAAACTACAATGGCTTTAAGGCTGATGAAAATTTGACTGGGAAGGATGACTTCCATGCTTGGAAGATGACATTAGATCTTAACTTGGAAGACCAAGATGTCATCGACTATGTGCAAGGTTAAATCCAAGAGCCTCCATCCACTGCTACTACTGCTGCCAAAACAAAGTATAAGAATGGGGAGATCAAAGAAAAGCTGATGATCAGGGACTCAATTCACAAGAGTCTGGTTGCCTACATCTCTGAGCTGGGCACATCCAAAGAGATGTATGATAAGTTGGTCCACATGTTCAAGGCCAACAATGTGAATCAAGTCCTATTCTTCAAGAATCAATTAAAGAATTTGAAGAAAGGCAGGGATGAATCTGTTTAATCATATTTTCTGAAGCTGACTGAGATCAGGAACAATCTGCTAGCTATTGGGGAGACAATAGCTGATCGAGATATGGTACTCACGGCACTTAGAGGGCTCTCATCTGAATGGCATGTGTTCAACACTACCATTCTCAGTAACAATGTGATACCTGACTTTTATGAAGTACTATCAAGATGCGTACAAGAAGAGACAAGGATGAAGGAGTATGAAAATGAAGGAAACGCTGCGTACACTGCTCATTCTAAAAAGAAGAACTTTGGTGGTCCAAAGAACAAAGGAAGAGCAAGGGCCCAAGGAAAGAAGGGCAAGTGTTACACTTGTCATAGGCCAGGTCACTATGCTAGATAATGCCCTTTCAAGAAGGATTCTCCTGATGATGATGACAACAACAACAACTGGAGGAATGACAATCAAAGGAACAACAGGTTCAAGGGGAAGAGGAAGGCTCCCTCCGACGGAAATGAGCAACCTTTTAAAAGGTTGAGAAATTCCAGGTATGAGGAATCAAATGTTGTTGATAAAAGAAATGAATTCATTCTTGTATCTACCCTCTCCACTGCATCTCCACCCGACACTATGGATGTCTAGTTGATAGATAGTGGTGCCTCAAGGCACATCACTGGGTTCAAAGAAGCACTTTCTAATATGGTTGAGAAGGATACTAATCTGGAAATTATCCTTGGAGATAATGCCACATATCCCATGAAAGGGATAGGGACTGTGACCCTCCACTTGTCTCAAGGTCAATTCCTCTGCTTGCAGGATGTACTTTATGTACCTAATTTGAACAAGAAACTTATGTCTATATCGGCCATGGAAGACAAAGGTTTCAATGTGGAATTCATTGATGGGAAGGTGCTTATCTAGAGAAGAGTTTCAAGGAAGCTATTATGATTGGGTTTAGAGTTGATACACTCTACCAGGTTGGAGGAAGTCCACTGGGAGCGATGACATGTGATACTATCTAAAAAATCGATAATGGCACTGAATATGAGATGAACGAGTTCAAGAACTTTTGCAGAGAAGCTGGCATCAAGAGGGAGACCACAACTGTCTATACTCCTGAGCAGAATGGCATTGTTGAACGAAATAATAGGACCATTATGGAAGTTGCCCGAGCCGTGCTATGTGACCAGGGTCTACCGAAGTTAATGTGGGGACAAGTTGAGAACACTGCTTTGTACATACAAAAATGATGCACGCATTCCGCTTTGGACTCCAAAACTCCCAAAGAGGTTTTCACTGGTTAGAAACTTGATGTATCACATTTTAGAGCTTTTGGATATCCTGTTTACTTTCATGTGCCGAAAGAGAAGAGGAGCAAGCTGGATGCTTTTGGGAAGAAGGGAATGTTTGTGGGCTACAATGAAACTTCGAAGGCCTATAAAGTCTATGTGCCTGGTCAAAGGGAAATGGATATATGCCACGATGTCACCTTTGACGAAGATGCTTCCCTGAGGAAAGTAGTCAATCTTCCAAGATCTGAGGAAGATCATGAAGCAAGGCCTGGAAATCAAGAAGAACTAAAGGATGAGACGACAACCGATGTTGAAGGACTGATGGACCCGACTGATCCACCTCCTTCACTGTGGAAGAGACCATCATGGCTCAGGGACACTCTCGAGGATGCTGAGGGACATATGGCTCAAAGGGGGACATTCCGTGAAAGCAAGAAGTCAAATAGATACCAAGGATATCTAGTAGCCATGAGTACTATTGTACAATCTGAGCCTGGATCTTTTGAGGAAGCCGTAAAGAATCAAGTCTGAAAGGATGCTATGCACGAAGATTATGAGTCCATAATGATGAATGATGTCCGGGATGTGGTTCTAAGACCAGAGGACAAAGAAGTTGTGACCTCGAAATGGCTCTACAAGATCAAGCATGGATCTGATGGAAGTGCTGAAAAGTTCAAGGCAAGATTCATTGCCCGTGGCTTCTCTCAAAAGGAAGGCATAGACTATGATGACATATTTTCACCTGTGGCCCGATATTCCACCATCCGATCTATCATAGCCCTTGCTACTACGCAAGGATGGAGTCTTCATCAGATGGATGTGAAGACAGCATTTATGCATGGTGCGATAAAGGAAGAGGTGTATGTAGAGCAACCTCTGGGGTTCGAAGTCCAGGATCGGGACACCCATGTCTGCAGGTTGAAGAAATCCCTCTATGGCTTGAAGTAAGCACCGAGAGCTTGGTACAAGAGGATAGATAGCTACCTGATGAAGCTGGGCTTCACTCGTAGTAATGATGATCTGAACCTTTACTTCAAGCTTGATAGAGAGAAGCCTCTCATTTCTGGTGTTGTATATGGACGACCTCTTCCTGACAAGTGTTGACCCTCTCATTCATCTGTGCAAGAGGGAGCTCGCTATTGAGTTCAAGATGAAGGACCTAGGACTGACGCATTACTTCCTAGGCCTGGAGGTCTGGCAGAGACCTGGCGAGATTTTCCTTTCTCAAGGAAAACACATTGTGAAGATTTTGGAAATATTTGTTATGGTGGATTGTAAGTTCATGTCGACACCAATGGAGCTCAACTTTAAGAAGTTGAGTGGCAGCGCTACTGGGCCTGTGTTAGATAATCCTACTGATTATTGTCAACTCGTAGGGGCCCTGATGTTCTTAGTTAACAACCGTTCAGATGTATGTTTTTCAGTGAACACTTTGAGTCAACACATGGTTGATCCTCATAACATTCACTGGGTCAGTGCCAAGAAACTCTTGAGATATCTCTGGGGCATGATAGACCATGGGTTGAGATACATTGTCGGGAGCATGACACTCCTTGGATATACTGATGCCGATTGGGCTGGCAGTGTGGTGGATCACAAGAGCACATTTGGATGCTACTTCACAAGTAGATCTGCTTCGAGCAGGAAATGGAAGTCGGTAGCCTTGAGCATCATTGAGGCTGAATACATTGCAAAATGTATGGCCCATTGTGAAGTCACTTGGTTGTGAAAGCTCTTCAGTGAGTTATTCGAGCATGTGCTAGATGCCACCATTATCCTTTGTGATAACCAGAGGGGGATTCATTTGTCATAGAATCTAGGGTTCCACGATCGATCCAAGCATGTTGATGGTTGGTACCACTTTATTCAGGATATGGTACAGCGAGGTGCCATAAGGCTCGATCATATAGGAGCTGATGAGCAGGTCGTGGATATTCTCACAATGCCCTTAGGGAAGGTCATGTTCCTAACCTTCCATGAGAATCTTGGAATCGTGGAAAGACCCTATTCTAAGGGTCCTGTTGGACGATGAGCTCTTGGAGCTCTGGGGGGCTTTGGGGATAGCTTCTCGAAGCTATAAGCAACCACAAGGCTATGCTTGCCGAACCTTGTTGTTGTGCTTCTGCCCCACTGTTGTGATGATTGAGTTGGTTTACCTCTCATTATCTGTGCCCCGTATGCATCCTACCCATTTGAGTTACGGACTCATGAGAAGTACCTCTCATTTGGCCAGTGAGGTGGGAAAAGCTAGAGACTAGTAGAAAAGACTGATGGACGCATCAGAGATTGTTGTACTCTCTATCTAGGATGGCACAATCCAACCACTTGATCTGGGATCAAGTATAGAGAGGTTTCGTACCTCCAACTGACTTTGGGTCAGTGAAACTAACTTCGGGTTAGTATATGAATCTCTTGAGTCCAAGTGAGGTTTCAAACCTCCTACTGATTTCAGGTCAGATAAACCAACTTCGGGTTATTATGTGACTCTCTAATTCCCATAGAGGTTTCGGACCTCTGGGCTGAATCTGTCAGCCGGGAATGATGTCTTTGTGATTGACCCACTTATGTTTTGAAATAAAGAAGCCAACAAAGCAAGTTACGGCGAGATGACGCACGATGTTTGGATTGCACAGGGGGATTGAGTTATCCCTAGTTGAGAGGGAGAGTAATTTTGGACAACTAGGTCCAAGCTCCATGTTGTGATGCTTAGATGAAGATACCAATATTTTTATTGGGTTCCTCTTTCGGAGAGGTGCCAGATCGATTTAGAGATCATCTTGATCCGATGAGCAAAACATTTATTTTGAATTTATTCAAGATATGTGCAGGTTGACCTTAAGGTTTTATGCCCCAGCAGTTGTGTCACACACCCTCACTGATGGATATATATTGGTCAATGTTGGAGGACATTTTCACTCATCTCATTCTCACACATTTCTCTCTCCTCATTTGATTGGTTCGATGTCCTTGGTGGCTCTTGTCTCCACACGTGGGAAATTTCCAGCAGCATCACATTTCTGATTTCGGTCTAGGGTTTCTGTAGCAAAATTTGACCAATGTTGACTTTGGTCAACGCAAGGTCAAATCGACTCGAAACTCTCCCAAAATTTTGATTTTCCTAGTCCGCATTGTTTGGCACTATTCTCGAGGCAAAACATTGACTTTGACTTTTCAGCGCTGACCTAGCTGCTGCTGTTGTTTGTGTTGACCATTGACTTTTGAGTTGACCGTTTGGCTGTCCTAGAGGGTTGTGTGACATTGTTGGTTGGCTGACCATATTGAGACTTTGCTGGTTCAAGCATCTTGTTGACCGCCGTAACGCACCAACACACTTATATATTTTTGGCTTGTCTTCTGTCGATCTACTGGTATGTTCTATCAACATTTTACTTTACTGTTTATGTGATTGCTGTCTAATATTGAAGAGAAAGTAAAGTTGCATCAAGCATAGAACTAGTGACGTGATGTTCATGGACTATCACATGTTGGTCTAGATGGATGATGGTCTCCATGTTGAAAAGCAGTGGTTCAACCATGCTTTTCAATTGTGTGAGGTGACATATGGTTTCTGTGCTGGGCAGCAATGATGCCTATGGTAAAATGAACACTTTAAACAATGAAATTAAATTTCCCATTTATTGAATTTATATCCATTTATACAAACAATGCAGTGTATCTATTCCTGACTGCTCAGCCACGTGAGCGATTGTGTATCTATTCCCCAGCCAGATGAGCAATTGTGTTGAATTTTATTCAAGGACATGCATTACTGGTATAGGTCATGAAAAATTATCTCCCAAGCCAAAGGTTTGATGATTTTGTTAATCTTTAATATAGTATTTTTTCTTATACTACACGTACATACGTTAATGTTTACATACACACTAGGAATGACCGAGATGACATATATTAGAGTAGCAAACACGAAGCTCCAATATTAATGTAAATGTTAACCTATTTTGTACTAAATATAATATAACATAACATGACATATGGCATGACACGAGGCCTTAATGTTAATATAAATTTGAATAATATAATATGGCATGACAGGAGGTCCTAATGTTAATATAAAATAAATTTGAATAGATTATTCATTAGTTTAGGTTTATTTTAAATCCAGATCTACCAAGTGTTGAGAGGGATCAAGCCGAGAATTAGATGAATGTAAACAATCATTCTTGCATTTTAACCGCCATCATAAATTATTAATTTAATTTAATTTTCTTATGTTTACATTACAACATCTAATAAATTGGAAAGTGCCTCTTGATACAATTAAGTAACCACTTGTGTGATAACTTGTTAATAATAATAAAAAGTGATTGTCATTAGTCTCAAGGTGTTTACATAACAACATCTATTCTATACTCAACAGGAGAATGCCTCTTGATACAATTAAGTAACCAAGTGTGTGATAACTTGTTAGTTATTAGATTATTTATTAAGTAATCAAGTGCGTGATAACTTGTTAGTTATTAGATTATTTATTAAGTAATCAAGTGTGTGATAACTTGTTAGTAATAAAAAATAGTGATTGTAATTAATCTCAAGGGATAATTTCAATAGTTTTAAGGTATTATAAAGGATATAATGTATGATAAATGAGAAAATGGTGTTTGTATTTAGTATATAGGTAACCTACATCAAATTAATTTTGATGTATATTTTTGTTGTATTATTAATAATATATATGACTATATACATGTGAGAAAGTGGTGTATGTATTTAGTTTATGGGTAGTCTACATCAAATTCATCTTGTACGAATTGAAGAAACATGTTAAAACAAATAAAAAACAATAACAACCATGTTAGACAACAAATCATATAGGAAATAGAAAAAGAAAGAACATACTCTACCTAATTAGATCAAATACACAACATTGGAGATAATTATGTATGTGTTTATTTGATGTTAAAAAAAATATTAGTGCACATATCATGATGAAAATCAAAATAAGACATTTTTTCATGTATTTCTAAGTTATATCTGCGGGCCTATCAAAATTGGCAGATACTTATAGGATGAATTTTTTTTTTGCATCCAACGAACGTCTACACTGGAGATTTGAATAAACATATATTTACATGTATGGTTGACATCATCATATTGAATCTTATTAGCTCTTTTAAACCTTTTATTCTGTCATTCAAAGAAACTTCCTTTATATTACCATAAAAACGCAGAGTACATGGCTTTGTTCTACAACTCTCCTTGCTTCACTTCGACTAGATTTGTTAGCAAGGAGAGTTGGAGAATAATGCAAGATGCCATATATGCCAAAAAACATTCAAAACTATAAAATTACCATTAAATCTCATATCAAAAAGGATGGGGGAAGGTTTGACCAACTAGAGAAACCATTGGGTTGTGGCCTTCATGGACGTGGAAGTCTATGTGCTCCAAACAAGCCTCAATCTCATTCAATCTCTCATTTGTTCGACGTTGGCTAGTCACACATATGAAAACTACTCTAGAATCTCATTCTAACTGAATTGGATGTCATTAATGTACGCCACAAGCTTGTTCTAATCCTCATAATGGTGCTCACGAAGGATGTCCAAGTTGGCTTGGATGCCCCTCAACTGAATAACGATCATGCCAAGAGAGGGAGGCTGAATTACGTGGCCCAAAGAAAGGGCAGATACTTGAGCAATTTCTCCCTCTATTTCAATGCCATCCTACTCATCATTTCTCCTCTCCCCTTCCTTATCTACATGAGCTCCCTAATGCCCCCTGTGGCCACCTCCTCTATGGGGACGCTCGCGCTGACAGAACATGCTTCCCTGAGACCAAAAGCACCAATATTACATGCCAACACAATTGCCTCTCCCAATGGAAGTTCTCTGCATGAGCACACTTTAAAAACCAAGCCTCGGGCTTAACACCAACCTAGATTGAAAGTGAAAGGTTCGATGAGCCCTTAATACCCAAAACAGACGAAACTTGGATAAATGGGTGCTTCGAGTGGACTCATCACCAGAGAAGTGGCACCATAGCCAAAAAACACCAACACCAAAAGTCACTATGTCCCTCTTGGATAAATGGGTTCTCTGAGTGGACTCATCACCAGAGAAGTGACACCATAGCCAAAAAACACCAACACCAAAAGTCACTATGTCCCTCTTCTTACCCAAATACCTACTACAACAAGGGAGGTTCAAGACCCAGGCAATTTGTTGAGGAAAGATCAAATTATGAGTGTACACCTCACCACCCTATCTGTGCACGACTGAATGGGGGACCATTCACACACACAAATCTCCCATGCACAACCCATAGCACCAAGGTCTTATATGTTGTAACATTGCATCTCCTCACAGGAAAAATAAAGACAAAAACACTAAACTGAACCCAAGATGACAGGGTTACCTCGATGTAGGCTTCAATGATGAAAGCCCTAGACCACAGATTTGGGAGCCAACTAATTACACCATGAATCGCCTTAGGGCTGACAAGCATCAACGAACCATGATAAAACCTTGACCTTAGATCCCATATAAGCACTTCAATTATTTTTGTTCCCAATTCAAACTGGAGCTCCCCAACTTCTCCAACGTCACAGTGCCTGTTTGGCTCCCCAATGGAGCCCTCCTGACAAGCCGAGCAAGAATTTCTTTTAAAGGCCAAAATTTTCATCTCCCAACTAATGCTTCCATTCCCCACCTTCATCATTATCAATATTAAAACTATTGCTTTTTCTAGAATGTTTGCTAGTTGGCCACTTGGTCTAGTGTACTCGTCTTCATTATTCTTCATTACCACCACGTGGGAGGTCTTGTGGACCCTGAGACAACACGATTTCCAACTCACACACCCCCAAATAGGGAATATTTTTAAAACTTGATGCTAGTATCACTTTATTTTTTTGAGTTCCATTTCTACCTTAAAATTTATTAAAGGCATGGAATGAGGAACACTGGGCACTTGGAGGAGGGCATTTTATCTTTGGAATTTGGGACCATGTGATATATACATTGGAGTTTAGAAATCTAAGTTTAGGATGCTTGGGCTAAGGAGCATACTTCATGGAGGTTGGTGATGGACTTGAAAACATATGTCGAGGAGCTTTGGAGCTTTGTAACCACATTGACACACATTAGGGGAGATATGGGCACATGAGAGGACATTTGGTGCACAATTAGTGGAGGGGCACATTGCACGAGGACACTTGGATGTGAGGTCGCCATGGAAGAGGAAGCATTCAACTAGTCACATGTTAAAGAGAACACCGTCTTGGAGTAGGGGAATTGAGCTAAAGGAGCATCATGCATGGAGGGCATTGATCTTGGGGCGGTCAGATGTGACCCATGCGTGACACTTGTGTATGTATGTAATGTAGAACTTCCCATGTGAGGTTGTCTTGTTGATTACTTGTATTACATAACTCCTTATTTATGTTGTCTTACCTCACCTTTTGCATATATAAAGGGAGGAGAGAGCTCTTATAATCATTATGACCATTGTAATATATTCTTAGTATTTTCATAGTAAAGTCTTGTAAGGAGCAAGATGCCAGGGTTCATGAGGAAACCCCAGGAGGCTAATGTTAGGGTTCATGAGGAAACCATATGGAAAAACAAGGAGAGAGAGAGATGTCTTAGATGTTCTTAGAGAGATTTCTCCTGTGTGGTTATGAGGTTTTCTCCTATGATGCTAGGGTTTGTGCCATGCATGCAAACTATAGAGAAGAACATAAATTGGAGATGATGATGATTATTATGTATCTTGTTATAGTGCTAGTAGAAAACACATAGCCTTGGAGCTAACACTTCACATAAATTTGGAGCCTTGTTCTTATGGGATGTTTGCACCGAAAATTTTCACCTTGGAACATTCTCCGCTATCTCAGAGTGAGCTCATTATCACCTCATACTTTCCCTCCTTTTCAAGTCTAAAACATCGCCTTTCTGTCGTTTTTTAAAAATAAGAGAAAAGCTCTCAAAGTCTCTAAAACTCGTATCGCACTTTCTTTGTCTTATTCTTGAACCGTGTCTCCGCACCCTAAGGGAATGGTCATGTCTCATGCGTATCACTACACTTTCTATGTAAGTTAAGAGTGCGATCCCTCTAAATATTAAAAGGCTATAACTCAAAAATCTCACTTTTAGTCATTTCTAGCTCTGAAGGAATCTTGTGGTGACGTAACCATTTCTTTGATTCATGTATCCCATGCCTTAAGGAGCTAACCCCTTGATGTGAGGAGATTATCCCTTTGAAGGAGGATTCTATCCCTTCATAGGTGGAACTGTAACCTCCTCTTTTACACTATAAAAAAAGGCATTGGGCAGCCTCAAAGGGGGTTCAAGCTTTAGTGTTATTTGAGGTAAAGTTTCGTTGGAATTTAGACTCCTTTAGTTGAGATTTTATGAGGAAAGATTACATACCTGTATGTGTCTCACTTGGAAGAGTGCAAGACCTATCAGAGTAGAGGAAATTCCTGCTTCGAACCCCGGGAGGACCTGTTCAACATCAAGGCTGAAAATGTTGTAAGGTTCTTCTATTATTTCAAAGTTAATACAAATAAGTTTGTTTTTCTCAATAAACTCTCATTTGATTGTTTATTTTATGGATTCCTTGATCGCCATAATAGATATGATTTATGAATATATGCTATGCAAGTGCTATTTGATGTTTGTTTGTTTGTGATTGCAGATCTTCAGAGATAACTCTTTCGGGCGACTAAAGGACGACTACTACAAACAAGCATTGGATCAAGGTAGGATCATAACACCTTTGTAGCATTTACTTATAAATCGTGATATATCTAGAGAAAGATAGATTTAATTGTTTTTTTGTTGCTAGACTATCTTCTGATACTAGGGATATCGATCTTGTTCGCAAGATCTATTTATCCGGCCAACAAATTGGCAACTCCACTGGGGAATGATTTTTTATTTTTGGTTTTCCTTTGTTTTGACTTGAGAAAATGATTTTTTTTGGTTTTTGATTGATGAATACTCGCTTGGGTAGCTTAGGTTTTGTTTGCTTTGAAAAATTTTGAAGTCTTTTGTGTTTTTCCTGAATTTTTCTAGGGACCGCACTTTATCTTCACACACAGTGCGTGCATCTTCACACTTTCCTTAAGTAACCAGTGCGGGACCGCACCTATTGCTTCTGGGGCCTGCGGACCCTGTTTAAATTTTTGAAATTTCCATATTTATTCTTCCAGTTTAAGTTTAAGTGTGATTTAGGACTCTTAGTGTCTACCCAGATCTGTATTTTTTCTATCAAAAACTTCTTGTGAGTGAGTTCCAATAGTATTTTTGTTTTGAGTGATTTTCTAGAAGTTTTGCATACTTGGAGTGGTTTTCACTTTGTCTCTATAGTGACACAAGATTAGAAGCTTGAAATACCTTAGATCACACTGGTGTATTTTTGTCTTCTTGATGAGTCTGACTTGGTTGCGAAATCCATCCTTTTTGAGGAATAGATCTAGTTTTCTCTTTGCAAATCTTTGAACAAACTTTGTTATAAGTTTTGAATTTCATTTTAAAAAAAGAAAACATATATGGATGTTTTTTGATTTGTTTGTTATTCTGTTCAAATGAATCCTTAGTTTACTGAACAACTAAGAAAAACATTCTCAAAACAATTTGAAGCTTTTATTCAATTAGATTTTTGAAGTTTTTAGATTTCAAAATTAGTTTTTCATAGTTTTGAATGCTTTTATAGAACTTGTAGATCACTTTTGAAAGAATTTTTTTTTTTTGTAGTTTCGAGTTTTGAAAGTGAAGGGATTTATTGTGAGCATTGATTGTTTGTCTCGTTTTGAGTTCTTATTGAAAAACTAAAAGATTTTCTTTTCATTTATTCTTCATGTTGAAAGAAAGAATTGTCTTTTAAGAAATTGCATTTCTCAAACTCTTTCTTTAGCTAGACTTCATTGAAATAAAAACGAATTGTTTATCATTTTAGGTGAATTTTTTTAGTGTGTTTGGAGTCGAGTCTTCACACCATCAAAGTTTCATTTCCATACCTATTTACTTAAAGAACATCCCATAAAAACAATGCTTAATTAAAATTGATCTAGTAACTTTTTCTATTTCTAGGGCTCTTATCACCAATATAGCTTAGGCTAGTATCTTGGAGTAGGGAGTAATTAACTCTCCAAGATAGTAAAAACAAACAAGTAGATAAATCTTGCGGTAGGAAATAAATCCAATTGTAATTGGTACAATCTGGGAAGCTTCTCTTAAAGGATTTAATCATGAGATCATGTCCGAACCTTTGAGATAATCAATTTTGTTTCATTGGGAAAGATAGAATATCTATGCGCATTACAAATGGTAAACCTCGGATTAACCATTGTCGAGGAGCCTGGGGTCACTTGTCGGTAAACCTCGGATTGACCATGTCGAGGAGCCTTCAAGGGGATTGAGCTTTGTTACTCTGCCCTTGCGCGTGGAATCGGATCGTAGACTATTCCCCCAGTTGTATTTGTTACTGTTGGTAACCTTAGTGTCCATAAGCTTAAGATTATTTCCTAAGGTGATGGTGAAGGAAAGATCTCACTGTACCTGGAGCAGACGTCGACTAGACTCACTTGGACTCTCTGGGGGGTTCTCTTCACTCGAGATGGTTTTGTGAAGAAACTTGTGCCAGTCTGTTTCATTAAGCAGGTTGTCGGGGTAACTGTTCCAACCACCCTTTCTATATTAAACTTCTACTAAGTTGGATTTCATCACCAACTAGTGTTTTTAGTACGGGAAGTTACTATTTGTGCGTGGTTTCAACTCTTATATTTTTTAGGCGTTTGATTCAGATGTTTGTTCCTTTAGAGACTTTAGGTGGTTTTATTGAAATTTTCTTAGTTTGCGTGTGGTTAATTAATATTCAATCGTGGCAGAATTACCGAGGCAGTCCCGGAGACTTCAGGGGAAGCCCCCTGAGTATACACCAAGTCAACTTGAAGGGCTACGAGCTCTAGTATCACCTAGTGACAATAGAATTAGATCAACAAAAGCTGGAATTTCATCTATAGTTGTTCATCCTGATCATCAAATACCAGCAACAGAGCATATTCAAGAGCCGATTTTAGTTTCCGAAGTTACTGGTAGTATTTCTCCTTCTATTCAATTAGCTGAAGAACCTGAAATTTCTGAGCCTGACACTGAACCTACTGTTTTGGAACCATCCTCAGGATTTTTTACTCCAACTTCTAGTGATCCTGGTTCACCTAGGGTAAGAAATATCATTACTGAAGATCTTCCTCCTGGCCTTATTTCTATTGAACTTGATGGTCCAGACGAAGAAGTAACTCTTCCCGAAACCCCACAGACTTTGAATCTCAGGGAGCGTGAATCCATATTCTACAGTCCTTTTAGAAGTGACGCTTGGTATTTTTCATTGACAGATTTTTTAGAAAACTCGGGTCTTATTTTTTCACCACCTCGAATTCCTTTTCATCCTACACCTAGAGGTTATTATCCTTCATCGATCATGTCAGGAGAGTCATCTATGTTTTCCCTATCACCGGAAGCATTTTTACACGGTGGTCCTTATGTTCCTTCGGGGTACCAGGCACTCTCTAGTACTTTCTCAAGAGAAACTCCTCGACCAATTGAACAAGTGTTATCCTCTGGTATTAATGGAGCTAAAACTAAAACGTTGAACGCATAGAAAATCTTTATGATGTCTGGTAATATCCCAAATCCTCAACCTCAAGGTAGTCAGTTACCGCCTGGGGGGCAACCTCAAGGTAGTCAGTTACCGCCTGGGGGGCAACCTCAAGGTAGTCAGTTACCGCCTGGGGGGCAACCTCAAGGTAGTCAACTATCGCCTAGGGGGCAACCTCAAGGTAGTCAGTTACCGCCTGGGGGGCAACCTCAAGGCAGTCAGTTATCGCCTGGGGGGCAACTTCAAGGTAATTTTATGACAGGACAAACTGTAGGACAATATTATTTTGGAGAACAACCTCAAGGATAGTACATACCTCAGGGTTATTAACCTCAAGGACAGTACATACCCCAAGGTCAACCCCAGACTCAGTATATTCCTTAGGGTCCTTATCAACCCTAGATTCAGTACATGCCTAAGGGTTATCAACCTCAAGGTTAGTACCCAACTCAAGGTTTCCAACCACCTTCTGTTCAATCATTTGTACAAGGAGCTAGAAATTTACCATTTAATTATCAACCCTACGTTCAACCAGGCTATGGTATTTCATATGCACAACCTTCTACGGGACAATACCCCGGAATGAACATGGTGTGGAATCCATCTCAAATTCAACAGACTACGCAACCTAATCTGCAGTTACCATATCAACCTGGACAGCCTTTGGTTTCTAGTCAAACCCAGCAACCTATCCTGCCTATTGTTCAAGTCCCTGCACCTAGTTTTGTTCAACAGCCTGGGCCTAGTACACCTCAGACTCCGCCTCAAACTGCTGCAACTACTGCAACATCTTTTCAACATCTTTTCGGTCCAGATGCCTGCAGGAAAAGATGGTACAAGTACGATTGCCACAATTGCCACAAGTCAACCACAATTCACATATCAACTGCACCAGGGACATTATCAATTCGGTCTGGTTGCACAAAACCCATTTTATCAATATCAATCGTATCCTGGCTATACTTATCAACAACCTCAATAACCCCAGTTTGGTCTGGTTAATCCTGGTTTTCCGGAAGGTTATACCATGCCTAATGCAAATCCGATTCCAGTTTATCCTGGATATCCTCCTCCTAGAACTGGCCTCATTACTCAAGGTTTTCGTGATCCTAACCGTTAGTTACCATTTATTGCAACTTTGGATTTACCTGACTTGTCATGTGTTATGAACGATCTGATTTACTATCTTCCATATTGGCCGCCAATGCCTAATAAGTTTCCCAGTGATATATCAAAATTTGAGGGTAAGTCAGGAGAGGATCTGTCAAATCACGTTATGGCTTATCACCTCTGGTGTGCATCTAATTCGATCATTAATGATTCAAATCGCTTACGCCTTTTTCAACGAACTCTTATTGGTCTTGCCGCCAAATGGTACATTGAGTTACCACGAGGCTCTTTTAATAATTTCAATCAATTAGCAATTGCTTTCTTAACTCATTTTCAGTTGCCTGTCAGATACGACAATGGCACGGAACTACTGTCTTCACTAAAAAATTCCACGTCCATGTATATTTCTGATCATATTCACGAATGGTGACGTAGAAGGCGTTTAGTGAAAGTTTTCATTCCGGATCAAATTTTGGCGGAATGGTTCATTAAATCATTATTACCCAAAATCACTGAAGATGTAGCTACGGGAGGAGTTTTTATTGAAGAGAAAGTTATTTCTCAGGCTCAGTACCTTGACCTCGTTTATACGCAGTCAGGTACTTTACATGAAAAAATCCCCGATATTCCAAAACACGGTCAAATAACTCCAGCTCCTTCAGGGTCTCATGCCGCTGATGGTATGATTGGTTCAGTTAGTACTAAAAGCAAGAAGAAATCTTCAAAGAATTCTTCTCCTATAATAACTTTACCTGATTCCCCGAAAGGAGATTCTTCCGCTGAAGTTTCTGCCGACATCCATGTCGTAGAGTCATCTATGACAAAATCTAAATCTGGCAGTAAAAAGAAGGGGAAGAATAAAAACAAATATAATTCGAAAGATAAAACAGATAAAAATGAATCTACTGACGAAAAGTGCAAACCTCGCTATGCTTGTTTCATTTGCGATAAGGATCATTTTACCAAAGAATGTCCACATCGAGTAGAGGTTTCAAAATTCGTTAAAGGTTCTCAAATGCCTGCTGTCTTGAAGGATCCTTTTCCTACTCAAGATAGTAAGATGATTGGTTCTACCTCGAATGCCTTAGAAGAACCCATTATGATGATGTCTCATGTCAGGATTGCGATGCAATCACAAGATTATGGTAGTAAGAATCTTTTTGATGGTAAAGAAGTAGAATCTTATAATTAAAACACATCAACTACACCTCCTCCTGTTTATGATCTGCTATAGATCGAGACACCCAACTCAGACTTAGTAATCAAACCGCTTGCTAAAGGTGTACTTCGTAAATCAGCTTTCAATCCACATGCGAGAGCTTCTTAGAATTACAACATTGTTGAGGACTTAGCTATTTCCCCTTCAACAATGTCGGCTTTGGAAGTGCTGCAATCGTGCCCAGAACAGCGTAAATTACTATTTTATGCCATAGGAGCTGTCGATTTTCAGGATTCGAACCTAATAATCTTCGATTTGGAGAATATTACACCCCGCCTACCCCATCAAATGGCTTTCCAAATTCCAATATTAGTAAAAAACAGACCGGTCTTTCGGACTGTGATTGATGAAGGGGCTTCTACGTGTATTATGTCGATCCAGTGTTGGAAATTGCTTGGTTCTCCCACACTAAATCAGTCTCCGACAATTCTAAAGGCTTTTGATGGCCAAGGATTCCATCCTTTTGGGATTTTGCATAATTTACCTATAGAGGTAGAAGGAAAAATCATAAATCTAGATGTGGAAGTGGTTGATGCCCCTCTAGATTACAACCTTCTTCTGGGTCGCAGTTGGTCCTATGCTATGACTTCTGTTGTTTCATCGGTCTTTCGGCTTATCAAGTTTCTACATAAAGGAAAGATCATTACAATAGACCAGCTGACTTATTTCTCATCCGATCTAGCATCTACAGATAGTATTCAGCACATCGGTAAAACGGCTATCCCTTACAAGGATGTCGGCGTAGGTTTGATTAAAGATTCTGGTTTACTGGGAACTTTTTCCTATCCTGGTCCTAACGTATTACCTTCTATCACAAATATTCATATGATTTCATCAAATATAATTACTTTTGATGATCCTTTGATCGTACCTTCCGATTCCGAGGTGGATTCATTTGATGGCGTGATGCCTTTGAGTCCCTTTGAAATTACATATCAGGTTGTACAGTCACTTTCTGATCCTTCTTCAACCGAAACTGATCCAATGAATGTGGTCCATGAGGAATCACTTTCTATATCTAGCTCAGCTACAACGACATTTCCGGGTCTTGTTCATACTGATGAGCAGATTCGTGAACTTTTGTCTGTTGATGATTTACCATGGGAAGATCTACATCACCGATCTTCGTTATCACCTAAGCTTGATCATTTTGAAAATGATTTCTCTTCTATTTTTACTACTGATTATGTCAAAGAATCACAGAATCCATTGCAACATTCTGATTCTGAGTCAAATTTGGAAAATATCTCTTGAACGGTTCTTATTGACATCTCAGTTAAGCTAGGAATTATTGAAAACATTCATATAGGTGCTTCCTGTACGGACAATGAAATCCAAACTTATAAAGCCCTATTTCAAGAATTTTGTGACGTGTTTGCCTGGTCATATGAATAAATTCCAGGAATCGATCCGTCAATTGTTGTCCATGAAATTAAGACTTACCCGGATGCTAAACCTGTCTGACAATGTTTACGTCAAATACATCCGAGAAAAGCTACTACTATCAAAGCCGAAGTTGAGAAATTACTTCGTGCAGGGTTCATTTATCCAATTCCTTTAACCGATTGGGTATCGAATATTGTTCCTATCAACAAAAAACAAGGGACGATAAGAGTATGTATCGATTATAGGGATATTAATCGAGCTTGTCCTAAAGACAATTATCCAACCCCTTATATCGATCAAATTATTGATGATTGTGCCGGTAGTGAAATTTTTTCCTTTATGGATGGTTTTTTCGGTTACAATAAAATCAACATACTCCCTACTGATCAACCTAAAACAACTTTCATTTTTCCATGGAGAACATTTGCTTATTGCAAACTATCCTTTCGATTAAAGAATGATGGAGCAACTTTTCAAAGGGCTATGTCTTACGCATTTCATGACATCAAGCACATTGTGCAGCCTTATCTCGATGATTTACCTACCCATTCATCGCGTAGAGCTTATCATCTCACTCATTTACGAGCTATCTTTATGAGATGTAGGCATTATCGAATTCGGCTGAATCCACACAAATGTGTTTTTTGTGTAGAATCGGGTCGCTTACTGGGATTTGTGGTTTCAAAAGCAGGCATTTGCATTGATCTGTCGTAGGTTGAAGCTATCGTCAATCTACCTCCTCCTTTGACTCTTCGCCAACTCCAAAGTTTGCAGGGGAAAGCAAACTTTTTACGTCATTTCATTCCAAACTACGCTGAGTTAACAAAGTGTTTTACCAGGTTGTTAAAACAAAACGTTCCATTCTTTTGGGATGAGATCGCTAATCGATCTTTTGATTCACTCAAACACGTGTTGACCCATGCACTGTTACTGCATCCTCCCAATTACAACTAGGATTATTTTTTGTACCTCGTCGCTTCTCATTCCACCATTGGGATGGTTTTAGTTCAGGAAGATGAATTCAACAATGAACATGTGATTTACTATCTTAGTCGAAATCTGCATCCGATTGAGATCAAATATTCGCATGTGGAGAAATTGGCCTTGGCAGCTGTCCAAGTTGTCCAAAGATTTTGACACTACATCTTATTACGCAAAACCACAATGATTTATGACTGTAACCCCATGATGTATATCTTGACCAAAAAATTGCTAGGGGGCAAGTATTCCAAATGGATAGTTATCCTGCAAGAATTTGACTTGGAATTTGAAAAATCCAAGGCAAAGAAGTCTTTGGTCTTTGCTGAACTAATGTGTGATTTCCCGTCTACTGATACTGAAACTGTGGCGGAACAGCCCATTGTAGACGAATCCTTATTTCTTATCAGTACTCTTGATCCTTGGTATGGGGATATTATTATTTATCTCCAAACCCAATATTTTCGGCCTGAAATCTCATGATCTCAGTGACGAAAAATAGTTTTCAATCCCAACAATATAATATTATTGGTGATACACTCTATTTTCATGGAGCAGATTCTGTTTTCTGATGTTGTCTTACTCATGGAGAAGCTGAGAAGGTTCTGAATGGCTGTCATTTTGGAGCATGTGGCGGTCATATGTCTGGGTATGCCACAGCCCAAAATTATTGCGCGCTGGTTATTTATGGCCGTCCTTATTCAAAGATTGTATCTATGCAGTCCAGAAATGCCACAATTGTCAGGTCTTTGATCGTAAAATGCGTGCACCACCTGCTCCTCTTCACCCTATAATTTTTGTTAGTCCTTTCGAAAAGTGGGGTATTGACTTTATTACATGTAACCCTCACTCGGCCAGGGGGCATGCGTATATTATCCTAGTGGTAGATTATTTTTCTAAGTGGGCCAAGGAGATGCCTACATTTTTGGCAGATGGAAAGACTGCTGCAACCTTCATGTTCAATCATATAATTGCTAGATTCGGTGTTCCTCAAGCTATCATTACGAATCATGGAAGTCATTTTCGAAATATCATGATGACTGAACTAACAGATCAGCTTGGCCTGCACCACGATAGTTCTACTCCATATTACCCACAGGCTAATGGTCTGGTTGAAGCTATCAATAAATTTTTAGTCACTATGATCAAACAAATCATTGGTATTCATAAGTCGAATTGGCATACCATGCTATTTTCAGCACTTTGGGCATATCGGACCTCAGTAAAAACATCAACTGGTTTCACTCCTTTTCAACTGGTTTACGGTTTGGAAGCTGTGTTACCTATTGAATGCGAAATTTCGTCATTAAAATTAGCCATAGAATTACTCCCAGCTACTTCTGAAGAAGAGAATCATTTTTTGTACTTAGCTCAGCTAGATGAGAATCGACGCACTGCTGCATTAGCAAATGAAGCTCATGCAAAACGAATGAAAGCTCAGTACAAAAGAAATGTTACACCTCGCAATTTTTCAGAAGGAGACCTAGTTTTAGTATACGATCAAGCGAACTATAAGCTAGGGGCTGGAAAATATGTACCTATGTGGCATGGTCCTTACATTGTTAAGCGAAACCTAGCAAAAGGGGCCTATGAACTGATAGATTTTGACGGGGTCTCTTTAGATAAACCCAGAAATGGGCTTTATTTGAAGAGATATTATGCTTAAATTCTGAGTGGAGATTTTTTTTAGATTAGTTTCTTTACTGTTGGTATGTCTTAGATTAGAAAACCATGCCTAGTTTAGAGTGTGCTCTTATCACTATTCCTACTTATCTGGGTTTTAATCTTGATATTGTAGATGTCGACCTCTCTTCAAACATATATTGGTTTTGTTGATGGTGCTTGTCGTAGTACACATAACATTTCTTCCGCAGCTTGGGTTATCTATTCACCCTCTGATGAGTTAGTATCCATGCATTGGGTAAGCCTCGGTCAAACAACGAATAACATTGTAGAGTATAACGCAGTGATTGAGTTATTATCTGAATCCATATCATTTGGAATTCAGAGTTTGATTGTTAGGTTGGATTCTGAACTCGTATTACAGCTTAACAGGGTTTATGCCATTAGAAATCCAGTATTATTACGATTATTCTTGAGAGTTCGTCTCTTGGAACATGAATTTGATTATATTGAATATCAACATATTCCAAGATATTTAAATACATTAGTAGAAATAGTTGCTTCTAGTATGATAAATAGACATTTGCAATAATCAAAACAGTAAATTACACAACATTCGATAACATGTTACACAAGATAGCTGGTAATAATGATATATCATAGCATAAAAATGTGTTTCAAAATATACATCGTCTTCGATCATAGGTTTAAAAATGCCTTATGATCGACAAAAATGATAATAGAAAAAGTAAAAAATGTTATGAGTCTACAAAATCGATCATCCTATCATAGGTGATGATCACGATAATAAATTACTGCTCGGGCTACCCTACACAAGAACCTCCTAAAAGGTCCTAGAACCCAAATCACATATCTTTGTAACCTAAATGGAATATCATCTATGTCAGTCTCTGGAATATTTAGTGTCAAGCGCTCTAGATGATGCTCCAAGTCGGTCAGGATCTCTGCTGATTGGCTCTATGGGGCTGGTGCTGCTGCAGCTGGGTGTCTCCCCTCATAAGGCTGGAGAGCGGCTAGTCATCGTGGGCCCACATCTTCATTTAAACTTTTGATTATTTTTTTTGGACGATTTAAAATACAAAAAAATTAGAACATAGAAAATGTTGAAAATGGTTTCTACCTGAATCATCCCACTATTCTCCTGCTGGAAGAGCCATGTCTCGGTCGTCGCGGAAGTCCATCCCGGTGTATGGAAAGTCCTCAATCACAAAAATTTGGTTGTTCAACCAACGAAAATATGCAGGCAGAAATCGAACAACCTCTACGCCGTCAGCATGACAGGCCATCAAAGTTTCCCATCGAACCATCCGAGGTTCCCGGACTCTGCCTGGATCGACTGGAATGAGCTGCAGAGCTAGTAAGGGAATCCTCTCCAAATCAAATGAAACCACAATGGATCTGTAACCAAAGTTTTTTAACTTTCCATTTTTTTCTCTGGTTAGTTGAACTTTCACATTGGCCAATACTGCTTCGCACCAGTTGAATATGGTGCCTCGGAAATAATCTACTGAAATCTGCATCTGGGACCCAGTAGCCACATGCAATGTTGCACTCCCACACAATCTAGTAATAGTGAATGCAATAACTTTGAGCTCAGGTTGGATGATAGTTTTAATATCAATCCATTTATCCTTGGGGTCTTCTAGATCATCGCAAAACTCTAGTCGAAGACTAGTGACATACTAGCCACCTGGCCTAGTCCCAAACAGAGATATTTTTTCACCCCTCTTGGGAAAACCAGTCAAGAAATATATATCCTCTAGCTCAATTTTGAGCCAGTGGCCACCAATAACAAAAAATTGGTCATGAGTATTCCATTTGTTTACCAGCCATGTCAGGAGGTCTACTAGGGCCCTCATGCCCTTTATGGCCCAAAACTTGTACAATCTGCATGCTCTCAATGCCTGCATTGTGGGCATATGATTCATTGCGGCGTCATCTACATCCTCATGCTCGCGTTCTCGCCAAGTAAACATATTGAATGTCCTACAATACACAAAAAGACATATTAGAACAAACTTGTTTGAAAAATTTTGGGCAGAAATTAAGAAATTTAAGTTTTAAAATCCATTACGCGAGGTCCGCACCCATTTCTCATACACAGTGTGTAGGAACGCACGGGCACTGTGCAATAGGTGCGAACCCACAACTTTTTTCTTTGTAAGAAAAAGTCGAGGTCCGCAGGGCCTGCATGTTGCGCCTGCGGACCCCCGTGAGTGATTTTTTAAACCTATTTTTCCCTTAAAAATGAAATTTAAAGCCTAAAAACAAAATGTAAACAGATGAAATGCAAGTTAAGGAGGACATGGATTACTTGGAGCTGACGGTTCTCGATTCCGACAGACGGATTTTCCAGAATCTTCACAGGAACTTTTTTACCCAAAAGCTCTTACTTTTCACCCTGAACTCAAATGGTAAAAATGAAATTAGAAAAGCCCTTTTTATAAGTTTTTTCGAATAAATGAATTTTCAATTTGTTTATTTTTCACTTTAAAAAGGTAATTTTTGAAAACATTTTAATTTATCTTAAACAGGTATGTCTAATGTTTCGAGTTTTTGTGCAGAAAATTGGATTTTTCTGGAAAATTGATCATTTTTTAACGAAGAGCATACTTTTATCACTTTTTGGACTCTTTCAAAAAATTACAAAAAAGCGAAAACTTGGAGTCCTCTTTTAAGCCCTTTTCAGACTCTCGAAAATTGAAAAGATTGCCAAGCACTTGATTATTCGAACTCGTTAAAATAAATGAATGATCTTCCTTTCAGTATAAGTTTACCCCTTTTACGTACTGAAATGGACTATTTACGAAAAAGGTATACATTGACTAATTATGGTCAATAGAGTTCTCTCCCGCATTATTTTATCCTTTTTCGGGCTCGAGAAACTAAATTTACGAAAAAGTAGACCCATGGAGTTTTCTTAAGTTTTTCTTCCGACTACCTAAAATTGAAAAACACCAAGTTTCTCCTATACTGGACTCATTAAAATTTAACAGTAAAGGTCCTGTTCAATTTTAAACAGGAATGAACCACTCCTTCTTAGGGTTCGAATTTTAAACTAAGTTGGACTCATCCGAAGGATGAGCTTATAAACAAGCAAATTTTATCCTCCTCAAGCTTGTCAAAAATAAAGAGGTACTTACCAGAAATGGTGGGGGAAAAAGAGAGAAAAACGACCCTATTTGTTACATTTTGATTATTCGAAAAGCCATTAACCACTCTTGAACACGACACTTTTGTTCACCTGAGTTGGAAAAATCCTTTGCCTAACAGTTAATCAAACCATATTGAAAGTCTTCAGCTGGTTTCTGGGTATTAGCTTTGGGTCACTTGTCACCAAGCCATCTGCAATGTCCTTATGTGTTCAAGAGGACAGTTCAAACAAACCATTCATCTGCAAAATATTTGTCTTCCATTTTGACCATCCCTGAGTCAATCCTTGCCAATATATTTCTTCAAAACTTGATCTATGATTTCGTGTTGTGAGCTTTCCTACAATGGATCACTTTCTATCGACGACAACTCATAATCTAGGAAGTTGGTCTAGAAATCGTCAGTACCTTGAAATATGCATGCCTTAATGGCAGGTTTCTCGCCTTCAACGACAGGTTGCATCACTGACCTTCGATCGAATGATTCTGTGATGTGTTCGACTTCAACTCATTCATTCACATTTCATGGATTATACTGAGTACTTTGAGGGCCATTGACATTACTGATGGTTACTCTCACACTTGTTAAAAGTTCACATTATTGACTGGTAATCAAGTGGTTTCTACCATGTTTGACTTCGACACATTCATTCGCATGGATAGAATCGTACTAGTTCAAGAAGCGGAAATCAAGACCCTGGATCTAGTTTCTACCATCCAGGCTGCGAGGAATTTTGTTATTCATTTATACAGTGGACTATTCATAAACAGATGGTTGCATCCATACTGTGTCTGCACATGTCTATATTGTTGATGTATTGAAAAATCATTCCTATATCATAACAGTTTAAGTCAGTTTGCTAGTTAGTTTTGATCTGAGTATGGGAATGCCTACCTCAGCGATGATATGTCTACATATATATATTTTGCATTGAATTTTTTTACAAATTCTGACTGGGGTGTCCACAGGATGATCCTTGAAATGATAAAGTACTTCACTCTTCATACATGACAGACTCTATCTTCATTTATTACAGACTTCGGACTTTAGGGGGCAATCTGTTGCACTGAAAATTGTCACCTTGACATTATTCTATCTGTATGATCTCATTATCACTCATAATTTCCTCCTTTGCAAGTCTAAAACATCAGTTCCTCATGTCAAGCCTTAAAAATAAGAGAAAGGCTCTCAAAGTCTCTAAAACAATGGTATCGCACTTTCTCTTTGTCTTACCTGTAGTCCCGCACCTAATGGTCATGTCTCATGCGTACCTGACCGCAATTTCTATGTGTTAAGAGTGAGGACCCTCTAAAAGATTAAAAAGGTGCAAGTAAACTCAAAAATCTCACTTTTAGTCATTTCTAGAAGCCTTTGAAAGGAATCTTGCGGTGACATAACCGCTCTTTTCAGGTTCATGTATCCCATGCCTTAAGGAGCTAACCCCTTGATGTGAGGAGCTTATCCCTTTGAAAGACGACCTTATCCCTTCATAATTGGAACTGTAACCTCCTCTTTTGCACTATAAAAAGAGACATTGGGAAGCCTCAAAGGGAGTTCAAGCTTTAGTGTTATTTGAGGTAAAGTGTTGTTGGAACTTAGACTCCTTTAGCTGAGATTTTATGAGGAAAGATTACATACCTGTATGTGTCTCGGTTGGAAGAGTGCAAGACTTGTCAGAGTAGAGGAAATTCCTTCTTCGGACCCCGGAAGGACTTGTTCAACATCAAGGCTGAAAAGGTTGTAAGGTTCTTCTATTATTTCAAAGTTAATACAAATAAGTTTGTTTTTCTCAATAAGCTGTCATTTGATTGTTTATTTTATGGATTCCTTGATCACCATAATAGATATGATTTATGAATATATGCTATGCAGGTGCTATTTGATGTTTGTTTTTTTGTGATTGCAGATTTTCGAGGATAACTCTTTCGGGCAGCTAAAGGACGACTACTACAAACAAGCGTTGGATCGAGGTAGGATTGTAACACCTTTGTAGCATTTAATTATAAATCATGACATATCTAGAGAAAGATAGATTTAATTGTCTGTTTATTGCTAGACTATCTTCTGATACTAGGGAGATCGATCTTGTCTGCAAGATCGATTTATCCGGCCAACAGGATGTGACTACAGGGAAAGGTCACG